>JBCFXI010001645.1:0-44938 GCA_038496175.1 Ampulex compressa | reverse complement strand
GGGTATCGCGTCAAACACTTTCAAGTACCTTAGCGTATAATTCCAAAAATTATCCTCCAGTCCTATATCCTCAGCCCCGTACTTCCTAGATTCCATAACGGATACGTTTAACCCGATATGAAAGCAGTGCGACGAGCGCGAAGAATCTAAAATTTAAAGTTGAACGAGAAAGAAAGGGAATGGGGATAGTAACGCAAGCTCGCGAGAAGGATTCATGCGAATAGAGGGTCGCTGAGGGCTGACACGGTAGAGGGGTGCGAGGGTCGAGAGAAACGAGGGGAAGAATCCTCCGTGCCGAGCTAAAACTTTGAAGGAAGGGTTGAAGAGCCGATCTACAGAGCAAACAGGCAGCCGAGCCAGGAAGCGCGTTAACGAAGATACGAAGCTTTCGAGGAATATTTCGATCCTTGGGGTGGTAAAACACGTTCGTAAAACTGCTGTTATCTAGATATTTCTTGTGTTTTTCCATTTGCCTTAGGAATCAACAAATACGCGATTTATTTATTCTAGAAAATTTGAACGGTATGGACGAAATATAATACCTTGGCAAAACCAGGTAAAGCCGTCCGATTGGGTTGTTTAAAATTTATTGAAAACCTATGCGATGAATATTTTGTTGAATATAGACGTGGGGATATTGATTCATGCATATACAAAAGCTGTTGGATAATTGAACGTAACTTCCACGATTGATCCCTTTCAATTAAGTACAATTCTAAGCAGGGAAATATTACGTCAGATCTGAAATATTAATTCACGTATGCGCAGAAATGTTCGGATAAATAAACAGACTTTTATGAAAGTGTAATAAATAGTGGAAACTATAAGGCGTATAGTAACAAAGTTATGCATATGCACAAATATCTAAATATATTTTTCCAATATATCGAAAAATAGCTAAACGTTATTAACAGAAAAGAATTCTATATAAAATCGAATTTCTCACATATTCTCGTTTGGCTCATCCATAGTCAGTTCTCGCAGATAAAATATGTTACCTAAAACAGAAAAAAGAACGATTATTATAAAAAGGAATTATTTATCAGACGTATAGAAACAGTGAGAAAATTATATTTAAACGAGTAAAATAAAATAAAGTTCATGTTATACCAATGGAATATAGTGTGACGTACATAAAAATTGTAACAAATTTAAATTTACGTATATAAAAACTGTAACAAAATTCCCTGCAAAAATTAAATCCTTATTTCACCATAAGCACATATCGTGATGGCAAAAATGTATTTTGCAAATATGCGTATCATACCGAGATAATTATTACGTTATAAATATACAACCGAGTAGATTTCCAAATAGGTATTTCATCAAACGTGCAGCTAAAGAAAAAATAAAAAGATCAATGTGCGTGCGGAATTAACTTCCAATGCTTATACAACGTGTTTTAATTTGCATTATGGGCCAAAATTAATTCCATTTTAATATCACTTCGTGCCATATCACCGTGTTAAGCTTTTATGCGCTACAAACACTCCTAAAAAGCACGGCATATGTTGAATGAAATTAATTTTGCGAGGCACTAACTAGATTTTGAGAGAAACAACTTAAAGAAATGCATTTATTACATTAAATAACGTATATTATTAAAATCTTAATAATGCTGAAAAAAAATTAAATTTATTCAAGGAGTACGCAAAATTAAATCTCACTGATCATCGATTACAAAATTATGCTTCGTGTTGTGAACTTCGATGTAGTAAACACTAATCATCTTGCTTTATTCGACGTAAAATCATATTGAATGTATTTTCAATTATATGTCTAAAATTATTGTAAGAGATTTTATTAAAGATGGACATAAATGAAAAAAATAATATATTTTAATAAATCATCATATAATCTGTACTACTGTCTTGCTAACGCCTCGCATTTCTTCTCTTTGCTAGTCTTTTCCATAACCACTTTTCAACTCATTATTTACTATTTTCCCTTTATTGGGACGCTTGTTTTTTATTTATTTCTACTTAAGCAGTGCACCTTTTAGTTTTTCTCGTTGTACCTAAATTTTGTACTGACCGCTATAAAAGTTACAAACTCAATAAAAATATTTTTTCTCTTATATTCTTACTGTACAAAATGAATAAACAATGCATTTTTGAGGTTTGCACTTGGCTTTGGCATAAAATGGGTTAACAATGAGCGGAGAACCCACTCGCATAATCTCCATCTCTTACATTATAGAGAGAGAGAGAGAAAGGAAGTTACAGATACTGATTCTTACATTTTGCACATAATGTTCTTCTGCTCACGCTTCTGACAAGAATGAGATCAAATCGAAACTCTGCCTTTCAAATTATGACGTTAAACTGCGTAATTCCAAGAAATTTCACACACGCCTGTTCGCCCCAGACGAATCTCTCGTACAAAAGACAAATCGAAGCGAGTTTCCCATTCCCGGAGGGATTAACGTCCGCACCCGCCTACAATCACGACTTTCGAAAGATACACACTTCCTCCCGCGCCAGCAATTAGCGAGATTAATTTATAAATTTCAGGAGGTCGGGATTTTAATAAATATTTGCCAAGAATGCTCACGAACCGGAACGTTATCTTACATCTGCAGCGCCAAAACTTGCCCCGAGTTGGAGGTTCTCGCCTTGGGGAGAAGCCCGTGCCTGGAAATTAACCGGCGGCACCTGATTCATGCCAGTACCGCGAGAAGAATTAACGGGTGTTAACGAGAGGGCAAGCACGGAAACCGGCCTGGCAGACGGCAAAGGGAAGAAAAGTCCGATTAAACCGTTGGCCGGCGTGCGAGCTTTGCCTTAATTAATCCAGATTTCCCTTGCCGCGCAAAGAATACCAAAACGTACGTAAGCCCTTTTATACGAGTACCTAATAAAGCGCGTCTCCCCTGACCGAGAATTATTTGCACGGAAATTGCCGCTTCTGTCCACTAGCATGTCGATTTCTTTTTCTCCCCCTTTTTTTCCTTTTTCTTTTTTAATGTGAAAGATGATGTGGTCTTGTTGAGCGATAAAACTTTCAGACAGACGGGAAAAGAAAAGGACAGATTCGGTTCTTACGAAGCTTCAACTCTTATGCGAGCTCTCTTAAGGTATAGTAAGAGCTAAATTCTATAAAAAGTGGAATTAATCTTTTTTTTTTAATTCATCTTCGTTATCGACTGCTAATATCATTTGGCCTACTGGTTAAGGTGGGTTTTGAATCACCAGAGCTACAGGATATATGTCACATGGAAAAACTAGAGGGCATGGGCAAAATTGGAACCCGCGTGGAAGTCTGAGCCTCTATCCACTGTACAATCGTAGCTCTAATTCATCTCTTTGGAAGAACAAAATACTAAGGATATTTTTTTGCATCTATATGCATCTTCGTGGATTGTCCATCCCAATTGCGTTTATCTTGCGTTAATTTTGAATTAGTACGGGGTGTACAATTTTACTTCTGTTGGTTTCTTTCCAAAATTCGAGGATATATTGTAAAAAACTGGCTATACTTTTGTGATTCAAAGTATTGTTCAACGTTGGCCAAGGCAGAAGCAAAGTTGTACATCTGGTATTTTTCGGCCTAGCCTAACTGTGCTTTTCGGCATGATCGCCGCATGTGAAGGTCTTTTACCTTTGATTATCTATTTTTTAATTCTATCCATTTTTCCTAATCATCATCATTAGTTAAATTAATACATTTATCTTATATTTTTGCAATAGTTTCTTTTATAGAATGAGAAGGTTCTTGCCTAGAGGAACGAAAGTTATGTAAGGTACTTATTGCCTCTTTCTACTCAACGTACGATCATGCGGATGAGTTATACCTTGGAAACAAGTTTATGCTCAGAAAGTTTAATTCGTTTACAGGATAGAAATCGTCCTGTAAAGTCGTATAAGTTTGAGGTGGATAGATGATGGCTGGATGACGGATTTAAGGAAAGGTATTCCACACTCTCGAGCAATCCGAAACTAAGTCTGCATCAGGCAATTCTCGAATTTTTCGATTGAATTTTTAGTTTTAAATTGAGTAAAAAACTGTTTTTTCTTGAATTAAAATTTTCCATTCTGGAATATTGGAGAGATAAATATGAAAAAATAATATTAGTTACGCCACAATTCGAATCCATATTAATTTTTATCATTGATGAAAAATTGCGCACAACTCTGTTATGTTCTCTAGTTCTGCTCTCTAGTTTTGACAAAGTGATAAAAGGCTACAGCAGTATAGTGCATGATCCTGTACCTTTTTATAGAACATCATACACTTTTCACATAGAATAAACATGATCATTATTTTGCTACATCTTTTATTGCACTCTTTTAAAAATAAAACACTTATGTAAGTATGCATATAATTAGAAAAATGATACAACATTTGATAAAGAATTTCACAGCATTTCATTTGTTTTGCTAATATCCCATTTTATTACGATGGAAATGAAGGGCGTAATTATTCGTTTATAGTGCTCTGTGCTGTTATTGTTAGGATGAGATAAGCATATATACCAACTTGGCGCGCTTCCCGAGATTAGCACGGAAGTCTGTAAATGGGATTGGCTAACACTTTCCTGGCCGTAGCAAGTTATGTGCGAAACTCTGACCCTGTCTCATTTCTCGCAAACTCGTTATAATTCTTCCGCCGAGACTAATCTAATTTTAGAGGCAAAGATAAAATTTAAGGGAAAACGAATCAAAATCGTTACTTGACGGTGTCTTAAAAGTTTAGTGCCCTACTTTTTTACACGCAATCTTAATCGTGGTGTATTTTGAGAAATACTTTATATCGCACTCTTTTATAATGCCATTACAAGGATTTCTATGGTTATATTAAAGCACACTTTAATTGAAACATGCGTGAATTATTGTATATTGGCCATTAACGAGCAGTTAATTGTCATATTTCTTAATAATTAAAAAATTCTCCATCTGGTTTTATTGTAATAAGAATTTCAATTATCAGAACGACCTTGCGTGTGAGAACATCTGTAGTCACAAACACGTGGCTCAGATAATTAAGGTTCTAAAATGTTAAGAATTAAAATGAAATTGAGAATCATAAATATAAGGTAGTGAATTAAGCCATATCTTTGAAAACAGCGAGGAAAAAATTGAACGCTGTGGTAACGTGACCGAGATCGGAAGTTTAATTTAAACAATATTCAACTACAAATTCTGAACGATATAAATGCCTCACTTTGCCTCTGAATTGTGTTTTGCATAGAAAAATACGCTGTCACATAAATATATGAAAATAAAGGAGCATTTAAGCACTGAATAAGAAAAAAAGAAATCAGATACTTGCCACAATTAACAGTAATCTTCTTTATCGATAAAAAGTACTTTTTATTATTCAAATATTACATAACGCACAGTCATTGTTCGTATTAGTGCCACATTTAAGCGACCAAAGTAGCGCGTTTTCAGACTCCTAGTATAAACAAAGTGCAGAAGGCGGGATTTTCCCGCAATTCAACGATCCGAATATATTGCCGAAATTCTTACCAAGTCTCGATGAGTGCAATTTACATGTCACGCATCGATGCCCGTGGAATTAGCGAAATTCGCTGTCGACGCATTCGTCAGCGCACAAAGCCGAAGTTATTGGGCCTATGCTTTGGGCATCGAACTGGCTGCTTTAATGAACCTCCGGGCAATTCTCTATCCAGCCCTCGAATCACGCCTGGTAGTAGGGTCTGCCCAGGGAACCCTATTTCACCGCAACACCGATTTCCAATGAACGAACATACGCAATTTCATCGAGGTCGCGTCTCGACCACTGCACAGAAACGCTTCGCATAAATTTCCCGAAAATGTGCGAAGGGATACCGGAAAGCAGCTGGACAAACAACGAGTCGCCCTCTTCTCTCTCCTTTCGCAACTCACGCGAAAAGCACGAATGCAATTTGCAAGTCCCAATTTCGAATCGTTGTTGGAGATCGCAAGTGTGTGCTTGCAGTTCGAAATTTACTCGTTTTCCTGCTCCCCGTATCCGTGTCACCTCCGGGATTTTCGTGGGAGATGTTAGGGAATAAACTTATAGAGGCGCGATTTATGGTGGGTAATTACGCTGCAGCGAGACACAAGTTGTTTTTAAAGAGATCAATATTTTGTAAGGACACCATTTACGTATGATGCAATATTAATTGAACCAATGGCTCAATGGCTCATGAAATGGTAAGATTGTAAATCTAAATGTGGTATATCAGCAAATTACATTGCTTAGGCTTTTTAGATATATCTTTTCTGTGTGTGCCTAAACTTCAGTGGTCTATGGACAGGGAGAACAATCAAAGTTGCTTTTGCACTTATGTCGATAGACAAAGAGCCTATCATATTAGAGAGTTTTAGGAATGAATGAAAAATACGTAATATTCAAAATAAAATGATCAACTAAATGTTTCAAATAATATTTTTTATTTAATCATTTTAAAAAGTGATAAGCTACTAGGCATCGAATAATTTTATATTATCAAAATATTTTAATCGTAATATTCTTCGTAAAGCTTTTAATGCAAAGAAACGCTTTGACAGCTGTCAAATAAAATTGTGCAGACAGTACAGATGTATATTGAAAATTATACGAGCACTCATATCTTCGCGTGGATTTTCCGCCCTACTTTAAAGAATACTTACGCTCCCCGACATCGTTCTGAGATTAAACCATAAAAATGGGGCACACGTATTCACGAATAAAGGTATTGGGAAACTATCGTGCAAATGTAAAAACAAAGAACACCGTAGAATTTATTTTTTTGTCCATTTCAAACAGTTCTACAAATGAATATCGGTCTGTTTCTTTTCAACCTTTTTTTTTTATACCGCCGTTCGCTTTTTACTCGTATACAAATCTACATGTTCAGAAATTAAAAAAAAATTCTACAAATCTCAGCGATGGATGATATTCTCCACAGTTAGAAAAAAAACTTTAACCTACGAGCCAACAAATCAATCTGACCAATGTTATGTGATTGAAAAAAAAAGATAGTGTATACGCTCCTATTACTATTCATCGCATACAATGTATAAACTTATGCGAAATAATACTTAACTGTTCTTTAATTAAAATCTGTTTTTCTTTTTCGAGACATTTATATGGTACATTTATCTTCATAATATGATTACATGTCGAACATACATAAATCTTATAAAAAAAAATGGTGAAAATTATTCTTCATATAGCAAAAACGACAAAGAAATGTTAGCACATTACTAGTACGTGTCCAAGTATCAGACAATGTTAAGCATCTTTCTGTTTTACGAATTCTGTAATTCAGTATCTACAATAAACCTTCACTATCCACGAAAAGGTACAACACATTCTTTATTGATAACAGACCTCATCGTTACGCATGCTTTACAGGTTTTTAAATTAAATTCATTCAAATGTTTTTCATATATATTATATTTGAAAAATATCAAATAATGTTAATTGCATGGTAAGAAATCAAAAATTTTATTATAATTCATACAATTACATAATTACACGTGGATATATGATAGATAGATGAAGATATAGATGGATGTAGATACGTATGAAAACTGTGTACAGATAATTCAGTACTTCAATAATAATAATAATTCAAGGAGAACCCTTTGTAGGCTAGGTTATATGTACTATATACCTATGCACATATAACCTAGAATATAAACGGTTCTCTTTGAATTATTATTACTGAATTATTGATTTATCAGTACACAGTCTTCATACATACCTTCATCTTCATATGTATTTATGTGATTCTATGAATCATAATAAAATTTTTTATTTCCTACTATGCAATTAACATTATTCGATATTTTTTAAATACAATATCTATGTAAAAGTACTTGATTTGCAAAAGGATGAACTTAATTTGCAAAAGGGCGAATCTCATTTGTAAGAACGTGAATTTAATTTGAAAAACCTGTATTGGTTTTCCCGACAAATCACCTACAGAATTTTCCTCGTTATTGGCACTGCTACCTGGAGACGTACGTATCACGAGAGTACCGGATCATGCACGCGGAATAACAAGGGGGACTGTTTGAAGAGTGGTCGATGTATAGCACAGTGGTACATCATACGCCCGGCGGTATGTCCGAAAACATTTTGAACGCCACGATTTAGCCCGTGTTTCCACGATTTACCCTTCCGTGCGAACGCGCAAGTGTACACGTGCCCTTTTTTCCTCCCCACTCGCATAAACCCCACGCGTTCTCCGCGAGCCACTTTGCCTACGTTTAACGTAATTTTACACTTATGTCCGGCCACGCGGGTGCTCATATTTTCCCAGCGGGCCGTTTTTGCGTATCGCGGAAATTGAGGCGAGCAAAAACCCTGCTACGTCCGCGCTTGCTCGGCGAAACGTAGAAAATACAAGGTTTAGCTACCAAAAGGTCGAGGGTTTAAATAATTCTTCCAGTTCCAATTTATTTTTTTTTCCTCTGTACAAAACACCTTTATGATTGCCCCATACACAGATCTCTGTGAGTAACAGTTTACAGGCTGGACGGCCAATTTCTATTCCACGTGTAAAACGATGGCGAAAGGCTGCGGAAAGTATAGGCTACAATTGTTCTTTTGTGTACCTCTACACGTGTGACACGTTTGCGAATAACTTTACTTTAAAATGGATTTTAATATTGAATATAGGGAAAAGTTATGCGACGTATGCATTGCAAATGACGCGTGCATTGCAGGGGTTGGTCATTTAGAATTTGTAAGGGTTCTTCCCTTGCCAAATTTCTGTGAATGGAATAGAACGTCATTTTTGGGCAAATCGATAAGCTGATTTATATGAATGTACAATAACATAAATATTAGAAAAGATGTATAGTAACAATCTATATTAAGCTTCTACATTACGTATATAAGTGTCACTGATCCTGCAAGGCTCTGCATCGAATACATTGTAACATAAAATTACGACTGAAAATATTGTATATGCTTGTAGTAGTGTGGTTTTAAGATGAAAAAATGACGATAGAAACTGACTGATTTCTTTGGCTGCCATACATAATGTATGTATAATATATTGTTTTATAGTAAAGTATTTCTAATCTGAAGATGTTGACTATTGTTTAACGAACTTGATGGTAATATTCTTTTATGATATACGGTAAAAAAACGAACCACTATTATCTCAGTAAATCGTGAGAAACGTCAAGATACAGTTTGTATGTTGTATATATAGAACTGTATTTAATATGTTACGCTCAAATTTAAGAAGTTCATAGTTTCGATGCTTAAACAACTCGGGTAGCGTGTTTAACATTAAACCTACCAGCCACTTTTAGATATATTTATGTATACCATGTATATCCTTAAAAAAAAGGCTATTAAGAAGAGATACTAATAAAACCGATAGAATGTTTTATACTCTGCGGTAAAATCATAAAAAGTAAAAAAATGCGCTCTTGCAAAGTACAGCAATTTTTCTAAAAAAGACTACTGACTGGTCACTTTGACCGTTTTGATAGGTTTAGTGTTAAGTGTGTATATTCTGATTGAGTATACCGAGGGTCGACCGTACTTAACCCTCTATAACCCTGATTCCTTTTAAATTTTACATTCGACCGTACTATAATCTTATTTTACGTGTAGCCTAATAGCATAAAAGAGAAGAGAAAAATAGAAATAAATAACCAATGGTTATTAAAAATGCATAATATGGTTTTTTACATTTAAATCAGTCCAATCAAAAGCAGAGAGGAGCTAATTTAGAGCATAGAATGAAAATGGAAGATTTAAAAAAATCGCAGCCTGTTGAGAGTAAAAGATAAAATGATATGGAGTTAACAATGGATGGGCTACATGTTTTAAAAAGTTTTCCACGGAATGAGATATATTTGCAGCAATTGCATATCGCATTAGTGATGCAATGCAATGTGGAAAAAGTCCATATCTACAGGCATGACCGCAATTATATCCGTAGATATGCAGTACATTATGAGAAACATACCTATGAAAATGAAAAAAAGGAGGTAATTCGGTATATTAACGTAATGAAGCGCTTTATTCTACAAACGGCTGTGGCATAGCTCCGAGCGTTTGAGGCTCGACTTTTTTTTTATCTCAGATTTACATCTCGCCACAAAAGCTTTCTTTTTACCTCAGGTTCAGGAGAACAGTTGCATGAAACCTTGTAATTATGTAGATGGAGATTATTTTCTGCAATCTTACTTCAACTGTTTACACGTATTTTTCTCACAACCAATTTAATATTTATGGATATAAATACGGTCGCGTTTATTGTGAACATAATTATAGATCTATCATCCTCCGCAGTAAAGTAAAGAGAATGCAATTAGCTAATAGACTGCGGCTGATGCTGAATTTATAAATCAGAGATTATCGAGAATTTATAACAGTGTGGCGGGCAGAGGATTCGAATTCGCATGGAAATGATCTAAGTTTAAATATCGTGGATCATCCGTGAACAATTTTTCATCCGACATGTTTCATATTTTCACAATTTCCACGTTATAGTTCCTGTGGTTAAGGATACATCCTAAAGCTAGACTTAGACCAAATGACTTTAATGCTCGGTGTTACAAATTGAAAATATCAACAAAAATTTCTTTCTAACTGGCCCCATTTAATTTTACAATTTACACCCATGCTTCGATTTTTTATACCTGTCAAACTTTAAGTTTACCTGTAAATTTCGAACTCCTAACCTCTTCTTGCTCGGTCGCAATATCTCACAGTGATACATATTCGTGGTCTTCCGGAGCAGCCTATTTCTACGCTCTTCCACTCCTCCACTCTCATTGTACGAATAAATGTGTTCACTTCGGTGCGTGGCGCAATAATTAAGGGGTTAATGAAAATGATGATACTGAAAATTAAAATTAGTATTAAGAAAACTTTTCCCAAAATTCAGTATTAAGAAAATTAATAAAATTCTTATATGATTGACCTGCCACCGTAAACTCAATAAAAATGTCTTCAATACTAATTTCCATTTTAATTACCATCTTTTTCATTAACCCTTTAATTATTGATACACACACCAAACTAGACACACTTATTTCTACACTGAGAGTGGAAGAGTGGAAGAGCATACGAATAAGCTGCTCCTGAAGACCACGAATATGTATTATTCTTTATTTTTCCCCATAAAACTTACAAACTTCAATTCTACACCAAAAACTCGAACGAATTCTCCCGCAGTATATCGCGCAAGAAAAACTCCCTGTGCTTTGTGCGACACGATCGTGCATTCGCCATTTCTAAATGAGTCGTGGATCCAGGAAAGCCAAGGCTAGTTGGCTGGAGGCAACGATGGACGAAGACAGCCATATGCATATGCAGAGCCGCGGCACGTCGTGGACCATTGCGTTGTAACCCCTTCTGGGACCAAAGGTCCCGCGCAACCGTGAGCTTTGGTTATAGACATTAACTAAATATTTGCTGTGAACAGCCGTTGCAGAACCGCCGCGCAGGGACGTCTGGGATTAAGCTTTGTTGCGTCCTGAAGGCAGCTTGCTCCATGAATCGAATCGAGGGGGAAGGAGAAAGAAGTCGTTTCTCTCCGAAATTCAACATCAACATCCAAATTCTCCGTATTTACTACGGTGCTGAGAGATCTCGATGTCTTTGGGGAGAAGGAATGGTAATCGTCCTGCATTCGTAATAGACTTATTTTCGTTATTCTGTATTTTTTATGTGTACCAGTATCGTTCGTGAAATTTGCAAAAAATTCGGAGAAGCGAAATCACGCTGCTGTGAGTTACTATAATTTTGGCATTAATTGAGAGCGGTTGTATTCGTGTCAATTGCGGTTTTTATTAATATCATTCAATTGTGGTCTTTGATAATATAAGAATTAAAGACATAATATAAAATGTAATTTGGTACGTTCAAAAAATACTATTTAATTTGAATCAATCAAACAGTTATCTGCGTGCTAAGAAGGAGAACGTTTTATTTTGATGAATGAGATAAAAGTTGTTTTTAACATTTTTGTCATTATAGCACGTTATACAATATATTCAAGAAGACAAGAACATTATATAACACATTCAAAAAATGATCTGGGTAAAAAATTGATCAAACTACAATTTACTTCGAGCATTATTGATGCTATAGAGAAGGAATAGTTAGGAATCTAAAATACCACAAGAAGACTATCGACAAGTAAAAAGATTTCTTTTAAAAAATTGCCTGGGCGAAACTTACGACAGTGTGAGGTATGCAGTAAAAAAAGATGGTAATGGAATTAAACGATCCAACTTCATTTGCGTTATACGTAAAAAAGGAATTCGGGGAACTTGTGCAGTAAAACACTCTTGTAATAAGTGAGAATAAAAAATATTTCTGTTGGAAAAAATTACTGTTTATATAATACTTAAAGTTACCTACAACCGTTTTTGTTATTAAAAAAAAAACAACTACGTATTTTATTCCGCACTTTTAACATGTAGACAAGAAAATTCTTCAGTGCGTAAACGGTTAAGCAGCCCGTTGATATTCAACCGTCGACAATCCGGGATGTGCTCGTTTGCTTAATTTGGTATGCCAGTTTCAAGGTATATACTGTGATTTGAGTTTCCATTGTGTCCCTAAAATACGTGGTATATGGC
This sequence comes from Ampulex compressa, assembly GCA_038496175.1. Taxonomy (NCBI): domain Eukaryota; kingdom Metazoa; phylum Arthropoda; class Insecta; order Hymenoptera; family Ampulicidae; genus Ampulex; species Ampulex compressa. The sequence continues at coordinate 32,402 of JBCFXI010001645.1, read as the reverse complement.
AGGTTTACCAATATAATTTAACACGATCCCAGATAATTGCATCACAAGCATCCGACGCGTATATTAATGTGTCCTGAACACGTCTAAATCTCCGTAAAAAAAAGTATATACTACTTTCGTAATCTAGTTCATTGTTAACGTTATAAAAGTATCGTTTTATATTTAGAACAGCGACAATATAAACACGAGCAATGTGTATGCGAGGATTTAAAAAACATCGCAGGCGTAGTTAAAAAATTGCGCATGCGTGACCACGAAGAATCACATAATGTTTATGCAATACCAACTTCTCCTGTTTAAAAAAATGGAACAAATTTGCTATATCGGATAACGGATTCGGATCTGAGTGAGAGAAAATTAAGAAAGACGCACGAGTATTAGAGAAATATATTATTGATTATGAAGAGTACAAAGTAGCGTGAAACAGGATCTCAACTCGCTCTACTGGTACAGCTTATCGAGCTCAATACTTCCAGCAAAGTAATTTACATTTTCAAATGAAGGCAACGTTTATATATGGCATAATTACCGGACGTTGCATAATTACATGAATTTGCCAAAAACCGGCCAATGTAAATATATCAATAATCCACATAAGCGCGGTAGGCGTTTCACGGGATAATAAATATCGACGTAATTTCAATTCCACATTAACCGATAAGTTGCAAAAATCAGTTTTAAATTTAAAAGGATTGACATATTTTAATGCTAAAAAAGCGTAGGTAGAAGAGCGATAATGTAATACGAACGAATATAACCAGTGAATTTACGATGCACGTGGGAACTTAATACGTTCCGTGCCACGTGTACCGTTTATGGTACACGTTAAGCTTGCTCCTCAGGTCAGATATACCATAAGCAGTGCACACAGACATATTTATTAAATATCCTGAAAACATACATTTTCTGTCAAATTTAATTCTGTATAATATATTTCCAATAAAAAAAATGAGGCATTATAAAAAATCCTGTATAAAACAAAGTATTACACATAAGTTTGTCTAATCGTTAAATATACAATAAATAATAATTACATGTAATAGTTGAAACTCGATTTCCAACGGTAACGAATAAAAAGAAAAAAAATGTTATCTCCGTATAATAACCTAACCCCTCTTTTGTTATAAATCTTATTTCCCTCGTTTGTTACTTAACAAATTCGAATAAAGCAGGTTCCTTTTACCAATCAAAAAGTTTCGTACTGACCGACTTTTACAATCAAACCGACTGCAGCGCTGCGTGTATCGAAAATGGTACACGATGCGATAACTACGATGCGATAACAACTAATATCGTGCGATAATATATCGATCTTTAATCAAAACACCCAATGACCTGAACGACGAGTTGTGCAAAAACGGCTTGGCACGAAACGTGCTAAAATATCGCTAGCCCTCTCGCATGCTATTGAAGAAAAACGAAGGGGAATATGTGCAACTGAACGGCGGATCAATTGCTAATAATAAAACACGGCGGTCGGCAAACTACACCGTTAAAAGGGGCTTTGGCGAATATAGGAGGGGTATATTAAAACGAAGGATTGACGCTCGTAAAGCGCACAGCCATCGGCGAAAACTTCGTTAAGTTCGTGCGGCGCATACATTTGATCCGTGACGACCCAATCAAATGAACGCTCCACGGAAAAGCGAATTTAAATCGTTAGGCGCCACCGTTTGAACATCCGTTGCAAATAATGCAAACAGCGTCACGCTCTTCGACCCCTGCGAACGAGCGGAACAAGTTTGTCCGGCTGTAATTACCGGGCAGTAATTATGCACGCCACGTTTCTACTCTTTAACGCCTTTAACCGCAGAAAGTCGAGTTCCTGGGCGTGAATGCCTCAACACTAAACCTACTAAAGCGGTCAAAATGGTCGGTCAGTCGTTTCTTAGAAAAATTGCGGTACTTCGTAAGAGGGCATTTTTTAAGATTTTACATGATTTTACTAAAGAGCGTGAATCATTGTAAAGAAAAGTAATATTAAGAAAAAGAGATTAAATGATAAATAATATTAACTGAAAAGTTTAGTAGTAATATATCGAATTTCGCAAAAAAAAATTACAGGAACTAAGACATGATGGCTTCAAACAACTTGCTCGTATGTATAAATGCAAAGAGTATATGATGTCACGTTTTCATCGGAAAAAAGCAAAAAGTTTTTGCTCTGTGCGACGATATATTTTTTGCAATTACAAAAATTATTCACATTTTTCTCCTACCATTTGTATTAACTTTCGATCATTTAATGAGACAAATAAATATATACGAATTCATTTCTTCGAAAACCATATGTAATATTACACTATGTAGTTTATATATTAATTTTACGTTGTTTCTAAATAAAATACGCTGCTCTTTGTTGTTTGAAAAAAAATGTGCAGTTTTGTTCGTGGATAAAATTGAGCTATGCAGATCGATATCTGTTTGTCGATCGCCTAAATTCCTATTGATAGATTCCATTCCTCGCGCAGTTGTGTGCGTATCCATCTGCCCTCTCTCCACACCTTCCCGATTTTTTGAAGATTCTCTCTCACACTCGACCATGAGTATCCGATATCGTTCGCAATTTTTTCAATCGATAAAGTCGGATCGCTTTCGATTTCAGCAGTCAATATGGCATTGTCCACTTTTTAAGGTCTACCATTTCCAGGCCGATTAACTAAATAAAAAATTCTCGGTTAAAATTTCTCGAACCATATTTGACACTTGCGAACATCCGAATAATCGCCAAGTACAGAACAAACTTTTTTAGTGGCAGTTGTTACAGTCTCTTTTCTCAAAAACCGATAAAGTATCAAACTTCGAATAAATTCTTCTCTTGATAAAAATTGATCCATCGTAAATCGAAGCACAAAGTTCTAATTTCACAAATCGCAATATGCTCCTGACAAATAAAGTCACCGAAATAACACAGACCAGGTCTTCAAAGGGCAGTAGTTAAAACTCGACTAATCCTCCTAACCGATCAAGGAAAAAAAACGATATCCTTACTTCTAATATATCGAAAACATTCGTAAACCCAGTGTTACGAAGACGAGGACCGGTTTTTCACCCAGGATCCTCGCGCCTGCAGTTCAACCTGTGTTCCGCCACGTGACCGCCCTAAAACGAAGCCTCGTTTTTTAACGGTCGGACATAGATGTCATTCCATTGAACGCGAATGCTTGGAATATCCAATAATGCAACGGTATGCACGCATACCACGGCAGCACGCGCGCGCGCGCGTGAACAAGCGAGATTCGGGCCACCGGAATGGGACCTGTTTCAAACCGGTCCTGGCTGCGATCATCCCCATTTTCCGGGCACCTGCATGCACCGTGCGCGGGAAAGCATCTGCACGTGGTCAGATGCAGCTGCAGAATCGACGGCGCCGCGCGCAGGATTTACAATTATCCGCCGTTGCACAAATTCCGATGCGTTCGGGTGCCTTCGACTGAAACTCGAACGACAAAAGAGCTCTCGCGGATTTTAGATACTGCCGAATCGCCCGTAACGCAATACTTTACGAACACAATGTTGGTGTAACGCGGTACGATTCTCGTAGAACAGAACAGCCCGATATAAAAGCTATCGATGCCTAGAGAGACATCGTTTCGATACAGTTGTGTAACTCCTAATTTAGGTGTATAAACTGTAAAAAAAAAACAGACATTTTTCATGGCTCTTTTCGACAGAAACGATTTATTGGATGTTTTCGAAATATGAGCTCCTACGCGATCGATGGGACGTTTGGACACCTCTGCATGGTGCTTTTGAAACTGGCAATTGAGTAATTAAAAAATAATTCAAAAGGAAAACAAGTAGAAAGTAGAGCAGTATCATACTATGATTATCATACCTATTGTAATTTATTGATTGATGTGTTTTTGGTGTATGACCTGACGATCTTGTGGAGGAATAGTGAGGACGTGTGGTAAATTCGAAAGTGGTAAATAAACTGTAAACAAAATTGTGAGAAAATATTGTAAATAAGTGTCTCTATATGTACTTCTAGATTGAAAAGGATCACGCAGAGCGGTCGTAATGTCACATTTATTGTAATCACACATATTGTAAAAGCTCTTATCCCGGAGACATGTAATAAACTGTAAAAAAAATCTTGGAACGTAAAATACATTTTATGATTTATATCGAGAATGATAATATCCAAAGGGACTAAATCGCGATAAGATTGGTGGATTGGTTTAGTCTACTTTCAGATATAGATCCAATTAAAATTTATTTTTTGCTTTCTCGTTATTTGATCTATAATTAACAGGTGAGATTTGGTATGGAAGTACTCTTGAAATTCAATCGGAGAGAAATGTTCATTGAATTATCAATGTGGCAGTCGAGCAACCGTCTCTACAACTCCAAATGCGCGCAAAGTCTATGAAAGGCCTGAGAACTTAAGCGTATAATCCACCAAAGTTGAAGCTTGAAATTTAAAATCCACTTACTTTGGTTCCCAACATACACAGTTATGCTCCCCTCGTAAAATTTCTTTCTTTTTTTTTTTTCTTAACTCTTTGGCAGCGGTGAATTACAAGGATATCCTGCTAAAATTTGTCACTGGTTAATTACACGTTTGGGCTGAGTTTTGAGGCCTCTTAAGTAATTAAAATAACCGAGCATCCGCTTGAATGTTATATTTTTACGCTACCGAGTTTTGCAAGTTTCAGCGTGTTATAACTCAGCCGTGCAGCTCCGTCCTGGGCGGAGCATAAATATACGAGAGCTATTTATTAATACATCCTTTTTTAACTTTTTCGCGTATGACCTGAGATATTTATAGTATATTTAGACCCTTAGATATTCGAAATAATTATTCTAGGATGTTTAAATACGATTGTACAAAAATGATTCGTATAATCCAATAAATTAATCATTTGCATCTATTACCTTTTGCCACGAATTATCCTAGAATTATGAAACATTCTTGAACGATATATATGGAATCTTTTGTGGGCACCAATTCACGTTTCGCTCTAAACCTTGCAATAATATTACATCATTTTCATGGTAAATGATGTGTATTTTTTAATAATCCATGACTCATACTACGTGCACTTCCCATACTTCCAAAATCGTTTAAACTATAATTCTCCAGAGTTTATAAATTATGGGGAAAGTGTTAAATTGGTTAAGCCGTAGAAATTGAATTTTAGAGTCTTTACTTAATCATATTTCAATTCAATGAACCCAATTGTGCAAATTTTAGATTATAATAATTTATGCTTGCATCCAATGATTTCCCAAAATTGCTTCAATCCGATTATGCCTTATTTTGGGATGCATAAAACTGTGTATTTTTTCACAGGTAATTTCAATAATCAAATTTTAGGCCGTCAGAGTATACGTTTCAACTGGCTTTCTAAAATTACATGAACTAATCTTTGCTACTATTCACTACATGATATAAGAAGAGTATAGAGCTACTTCAAAAACTTACTGAAAAAGAAAAACTTAGTGCACAAACTTGCACGCAGCGTATTACGAAAAATGTATGAATTCATAATAGCCTTAACTGATACATAATGATGTCAAATGCATTACTTTATTCTTCTTATGAATTATTTTATCCAATGCATCATACTTTATCAAAATTTTCTCGTACACCATTCGTCACCATTTACAAGTCCGCGAAAGAATCACTAAATTTTAATTCAACTTCTCAATCGTATGTCATCCATGGTGTATTTTTTTTTTAAATATGGTTTAATTCACCAACCCCTATTTATAATTCTCAAAATTTTATAACCTTAATTATCTGAGCCATGTGCTAATGACTAGAGACGTTCTCACACACACAATGTCTTTCTGTACCTGAAATTCTTATTTCAATAAAACCAGATGTAGAATTTAAAAATTATTAAGAAATGTGAGAATAACCTGCTCGTTAATGACCAATATAATTGACGCAAGTTGTCTTAATAGTGTCACGAGCAATAAGGTTAGGACTGCCTATGTATACATCGTGAACCAAAAGTTGTCTGATTGAGCAAATGACCGCGCACGTGGGGCCATCCAAGTTTTCCACTGACATGCCATCGAGAAATCATCGTCACGCGTGGATTGAAGGGATAAAACGAGCTCGTGCCCCAAATGTTTCCAGTCGCGCATTACGCCGAGATGTAAGCGCACGGTGCAGCTTTTAACCGTGCCGTTTCGACGACTGCAAACTCGTTCAGAGAGTAACGAGTGCGACGAAATGCGCATATTGCACCCGTACGGATTCCGTGCCTGAAGATACAAGCATTTATCCGACTCCTTTAATGTCCGGTTACTTTTAGATCTCAATATCCGTAGGAAGGCAAAACGGTGTGAAATATCGATAGTCACGAATATTCTTTCTAAATAAAAGCTTGCATTCGTCGAGTGTTGTAGATCCGCGGAATGCACTGCACGCCATTTATGACGGCAGGAGTTTTAATTTGTGTTTAGAGCTATATGAACGACTCTTTTGCGCGACGAAAGCTACGTCGATTTCTAGAGCGCGTACATCGAATCACCTCCTTTTCGATGCTACCAACAAAAATTCCAACTAATGTTACTTAATACTCTTATCATCAATGGTAGCATTTGTGGTCCTCCTTGAGGATAAGTAAAATTTAAGAATAGCGTGTAATGACCTTTATTTAAATTCCTTGATTGTGGAAATCGTATGATATAAGTTTCGTCTCGTGGGTTGGGATCTTATCCATGCCTTAAGACTAAATATACGCAAATAGATCGAGGAAAAAAGGGAGACTTTGTATTATTGTTGTTTGACACTTTGGAAGAATTCCAAATCGAAAAGTCTAATATTTAGGTTAATGTAAATAGAAAATGTAACTGGTTTCCCATAAAATTTTCTGATTTCAGACAGCATACAATACCGTGCTTATCGATCGCGAGAAAAGACCCGCTGTTTAATTACAAATCAAATTTTTGAATTTTTGCAAAGAAGAAAATTGGAATTTATCCTTTTTGAGGATAAGTACAGTTTAAGAATCTTGTGCAACGACCTTTATTCAATTCAGGATTCTTTAATCGAGGAAACCGTATGATATAAGTTTCGTCCCGCAACTTGCGACCTTATCTATACCTTGAAACTAAAAATACATAAATCGATTCAAAAGAAAAAAGGACACTTCTTATTATCGTTCTTTGACACTTTGGAAGAATTCCAAGACGAAGAGTCAAGCATTTGGGCTAATGTAAGTAGAAAACGCGACTGGTTTTCCGCTAGGTTTTCGGACTCTAGACAATACACTGTACCGTGCTCATCGATCGCGAGAAAAGGCCCGCTGTTTAATTACGAATCAAATTCTGGAATTTTTTCGAAGAAGGAAATTGGAATTTATTTTACCGTGTATTGCGTTCTCCGAGCTGGGCCGCGTAATATCGAAAGCCGATTATTGGTTTTGTATGGCCAAAAAAGGATATTCCTTAAAAAGAAATACTTACGACCGGCCGATAATATGGGCCACAGATAGAATCGATGGGCGGAAATTAAAGTTTGTACGGCGTAAGCCGATAAGAAGAATGCGCTTATGCCACGAGTTCAATTCGTCTAGCTGTACGGACAGGAAATTTGTCAGTTGTCCGATGCCCCACGCATCTCCTGGCGTTCTCTTGCACGGAAAATCAATACACGTATCCGCGTACTATTCTTCTTGACAAAAACTGCAATTATGTTCCTTCATATCCTCCTCCATAAGAACAATAATACCAGCTAAAGTCCGCAAGGATATAAACGTAATTCACGAGCTACGGCAATAATGTGTTCTCTCTGAGAGCGCAGGAGCGAATTTATCATTAATAATAACTCCAAAAAGAGCAAAGGTGGATGTCCTGAATAATTGTACCTAGAACCATTATGAAGAATTATATTACTTGACATTTCGTAATGCGTAAAAGAGTTTATTGCAGTCAGTGGTGACATTTCACCTGAATTCCATCACTAACCTCATGATCGTACAGTAGTCTCTATACATTTATATATCACAACGATCGTACAGTAATATTTATATATTACACATCAGAACGATGTCCACGTTACAGATATCGCGGAAATATTAAACGAAAGCGTGCGAAACTGAAATACTCTGTACTACTGTAAAATTTGGCAAGTCAATTTTTCGTAAGGTACAATCATTTTCAAGCAGAGTATTATATTAACCACGGAATTTCTTCCAAATCGATTATCGCTTCTTCTAGAATTTATGGATTACTGTAAATCACAGAGCTACTCAATGCTCGCTTAGTTAATCGCTGTCGATTGGATCTGCTTTCCTTTTCCTTATGTAATATGGGAATATGAAATAATCAAGATCGTTTTATTGAGAAAATATGAAATAAACAAGGACATCCCATGTTGTCGTTATTAGTCGAGGCTTAACCTTGGACAAGAATCCCATTCAGGGATTCGAATAACGTATAACGTATGGGCAGGAACAAGTGCGTGGACCCGTTCTTGCATAGAAACCGGTTTTATTATCGAGCGGCAACTGATACCTCCGTTAGCCTAATAACCCTATTAATATGTTTACCTTCGTTTCTACTTCATGTAATTGACCGTTACGTAAATGATATTATTATGTCTTACTTTATTTAATAATAATTGATCCTTACCCATAAATGTAGCGCATAATAGTGATATCTTTTTGCTGGTTTAGTTCAGAATTACACAATGATTTCTGAAGTTGTCAAAACACTTATCGTTCTGATAACTTGTTATTGGAAATGAATATAAAAATGAAACTTATAATCTACTAACACGTTATAAGGTAGACAAATCTTTAGTAGTAATTATCTTTTCTAACTGGAAATTATTATTCGAACGCCAAACGTTATATCAAGCCTCTTTGCACATTTCGAATAAACTTTTCAGGTGACGCTGGCCTACATTTTTTTCGCACTGCGGAAGAAATTATGTTTTGCACGCAAAGAAACCACACTGGTTTGCTACTTTATCGTTCCTACGGTATGAAGTAAAAAGGGCGATTTGCATACAACGAGATCGAAAAGGTGGGGTGTAACGAACCGTTACGACTTTCCTGGGGAACGTGTTTAAAATGTGAAATTTTCGGCGGTTTAATGCGGAGAATTTCGGCGAAGCCATGGGAACAATCGCTCGGTTTGTACTGTTCTCCAAGTAAAAGAAAATTTCAATCGACCGTTTTATTACAGTTCACTGTTTGCATTAGCACGAGAGTCAATTACGAATATATCCTCATTTACGCTAGCATAATGTAATCCGCAATGCCTCGCATATTGACATTGCAATATTACTAATTATTAATGTATAATCGGCAAAAACCACTTTATTTATTACCAGTATCCTGCAGTGAAATTAAACTTCCATGGAAATTGTAATTTATTCCTTCAACAAAATAGATGAATTCAAACAAAAGCACGATTCTCTTTTCTCTAATAATGACCTTATGGATGGTTTTCCCAGAAGGTATTCTAAGTAGAGTCAACGATAAGAAAAAAAAAAAAATATGTGTGTGTGTGTGTGTGTGTGTGTGTGTGTGTGTGTGTGTGTGTGTGTGTGTGTGTGTGTGTGTGTGTGTGTCTATATTGTTGCGATATACATATTGTTCCGGGTTCTGGATAACAGAGGGTCCACCCCTGCGATCGCCTCGAGGACAGGAACAGAAGAAAGTTGTTTATAAAATTAGAGCGAAGGTCGAGAGCGCGGAAGCGGTCGGACGTACTATCCCCTGTTCCACGAATTATTGAATAAATACTTCCTTTTGTCCAGTTTACATTAGCGTATGGTGACGCTTTATTATTTCGTGCACTATGGAATCAACCACGAACACCCCCGGTGCAACAGTATATATATGTAGGCACCGCGGAAAAATTTGGGTCGTCGGGTTCCTGGACCAGAACTCGAGAAGCCAGTACCTTTCGCTTTCCGGGCGACTGCTCTGACCACTAAGCTACCCAGGCCCTCCGCTCAAATCATCCCGCGAGCGCTTATTTATGTTATGGAGGAGTCCCAATCCTACATATATACGCAGTCTCTTTATGCGATACATTGCTTTACATTGCATTTTACAAAAAACTCTTTTGATCATAAGTAAACGTTCAATGATCAAAGTAAATATTTAGAAGCGGCCAAAATCGTCTCTTAGAAAAATTGCTGTACTTCTTAGTCGGGCATTTTTTTGACACTTTCCATGGCTCTACCGCAAAGTGCGAATCATTCTATCGATCTATCAACATCTCTTCTCAATAGCCTCTTTCTTAAAAAAATTTCTCAAAAAATATACATGGTACATATGAATATGTCCAGAAATCGGTTGGTAGGTTCAGTGTTAAAGCAAGGTTTAAAAAATGAGCGCAAGGCTCCAGGATAATATCTATTCCTGAGCGTGGAACTGAGCGTAAGAATATAAATGGTTGACGATTTAATCGCGGCTGGTCGAAAGTAACGCACGGGAACGCTTCGATCGTGGCTTTTTGGTCTTAATGACCGAATCGTTTCCTGCAGATTCGTGCGATTAATCCGCCCCATTAGCGCATCGGTGATTAACGCTGCGGGAAGTACGCAGTCATACCGGAAGCTAGGGGTCGCAGTACTGAGCTTCAAAAAAGTGTGACGGAGGAAAAATTGCGGTGGAATTACGCAAAATCGAGGCCGCCGTAATTCCGGTATAAAACTGCTTCGCGAAACGTTCACTTTCATGTCATTACAGTGCTTTGTTCTGAAAACACAAAGACGTAAGTAATGGCCGATGGTGCAATCTGAAAAGGATTGATTTTCCTTTTAAAGTTGCGTTGGAAGTGTGCGACATATTATTCCCGTGTAAAGCTCTATCCCCTAGCAAATGACTTTTGAAAATCCATCGTTATACGAACTTAATTAAACAATTTAATTTCGCTGTATTACGATATAATGCAATCACTATTGAAAATATAAACCAAAATAAAAGTTTCTAGTAAAATCTCGTAAACTCAAATTAAATTTATTTTGACGATCTTCTCTTTTGAAAACAAGAAAAGAATAAATGATGTTAATGTTTAAAATAGACATTCATTCAAAATTTTCGCCAGGATATAGATAAGATGATTTGCAGATCATTTATTCCGATGAACAGTATCGTTCTTCAATATGTAATTATCCAAAATTCTCACAGACTTCGCTATATTTATCAAGGTAAAGTTATCGAGGATCCACTATATTTATAAAGTGATTATCGAGGAATTTGCCAGCAGTGGTAGATTTACACAGTCGGAGACCCGTTACAATATATTTTTTTTGGGCTTCCTAATTATCTACTAATAATTTTTAAGAAAGTTATATCACTTGAATGACTTAAATACTTTTCACTATTTCATTCTAATTCCTCTCAATGCTCAGATCATAAATTCTAAACACATGTTATTACACTTTCTTCCTTAATCCCTATCACCCTCCTTATTCCCTCGTTTTAAATATATTTACTATCTTCCACATTGCTTGTACAGCTCGCAAAAACCACTGCACAATTTACCACTACCAACAAAAATTAGCTGAACCCAGCGCAACAATTCCTTCCCCCTCTATTTTAGGCCCCCTATGTCGCGAGCATCTCGCAATTGCGACATCCTAAATATCTCCCCGTTAACTCGAAAATTTTGCGAAACTCGCGTAATCTATAATCAGTCCCTCGATTGCTGCTAGGTATTTATAAGCAATCGTTGGCAAGCGGACGATTATGGAGCACCGCGGCTCGATAGCAGGGAGGGGGGGGGGCCTCATTACCGTGGGAGAAAACAAGGGCCATTAGCATTAGTTTTTACCGTTGCTTTCGTAACCCGCGAACGGTAGAGTCTCTTGGATAATAGCCACTCTCTAATCTGGAGCTTCTCCAACGTTTGAGTGGCCGAAGACAGCTTTCGCTTTGCGTCGGACAACGGGCCCGGCATGCCGTGATTGATTAAGCATGCTTATCCAGTCCTAGAGCGGCGATCCCAAAGCGCTCTCTGCGATCGAGGAAATGCTGCGCGGCTATGACGCAAGCCTTCTAAAAAGTGAAATTAAGAGCAACGTCGGAGGTGATCTCCCGATCTTCTCGCAGCGTCGAGCCGCCAGAGGTAAATTGCGGTTTTACTGTCACGGCCGTTACACGGGGAAACTAAGTCGAGATTGTGCGAGCGCACGTTCTGGATAATGCGCCCTCGCAAAGTGACGTCTGGGTTATTTAATTGTAGAAAATTGTGAAACAAGTTACCAGCGTGACGCGCGTGCTCGAGGAAAAATTGCTGTGTTCTAAAACGGGCGGAGGATGTAGGAAGCATTGTTGGGATCGCGGTGGTCGAAAGGTTTAACACTGAAACTGCCAGTCGGCTGTTGGATGTATTTACGTATGCCACGGATATCTTTGGAGGAAAGGAGTATTGTGAAGAGGTATGGATAAAATGATTCACACTCGGCGGTAGAATCATGGAGAATTGTAATAAACGCTCTTGTACGAAATATAGCGATTTTTCTGAGAAACCGCTGATCGGTCAGTTTGACCGCTTTGGTAGGTTTAGTATCACATACGAGGGTGGTCCGATAAGTACTTAGCCTCACCGCTCAATGGTGCCACTATCGTAAGATAAGTATACTATCGTGTAATATATTCTCGTAGACAGCTACTGTCAAAATTTTAGCCAAATCGTGACTCTTCTCCTTTGATGGCGACCGTCAATAATTAGTTTAACGAGTTTCAACGTGAAAACGAGACCTCCGGAAAACGTTTTTTTCAGACGGGTTAAGGAAGTTGGAGCATCGCTGGGTCAAGTGTATCGAGCTAAAAGGATACTATGTTGAGAAATAAATCGCCGCTTTTCCAAAATTTTCGTTTTTCTTTTGTAGGCTAAGTACTTATCGGATCACCCTCGTATATGTTATACATAGCGGAATTACGATATGGTATTTGTGATACTATAAGTTTATAGATTCTATAACAAAAATGCATCTTAACAACACAAACCTCTTACGTGTTATACGTTTCCTCAGAGCTTGATTAAGTTCATTTTTTCAATAGGTTGATGGGCACATTGAGCAAAAACACATTTTTTGCTCAATCTAATTATCAACCTATTATAATTGATTAAATTTAATTAGGAAAACTAACCAAAGATCGTTACGTTTTATGTTCTCTGAAAGACTTTATGTTACAAGAAGAATATTTACCATTTTTCGCCTAATTTTCGATTAATATTTCGTGAAATAGATTGAAAATCATCTTGATCATCTTTAAAATTAACCATCACAGTCCATTGGAATCCGTTTCGTATATTGATAAATAAAATCCAGAGTCACATAGCTAATATACTCAAAAAGATTAATAATTTGTATTTTTTCTCAAAGTTTTTTAAATCTCAGTCCAATCGTAAATTGCAAATTTTATCTAATAATTAGTTTGTTAAATGGCCTTATCGAGCAACAGTATTTGATTACACATTACTTAGATTACACCGAGCAAGAACATAACTAGGAGAAATATGCTGTATCAAATAGTATTTTAAATCTTAAAATCAAGGACATCAATGTTCGGTTATTTTCTCCTAACCGCACTATATCTCTATTAAAGGATAAATTAACAAATCTTCAATAGAACAATATGATTCTACAATACATATGGTTTCAAACCAACAAACAAAACACAAAGTTTCACAATAATAAAATAAAATCCCTTAACGAACTCGCTAAATTTCCAAAATGTCCTTCTATACTCTGTAATATCATACCAATAAGAACGTTCAACTCCACCTTTGTCCTCTTTATTCACAACTCCCGTTAAAACACTAAACTCTTCGACCCAATATGAATTGTTCCTCTGATAAACCAAGAACTGTCTGTATCTAATAGCACAACTATCGATATTAAAAAGTGATTATTCCTTCATCTCGCTCGTTATCTAATTTCTATCGATTCTCAATTCCCAACATTCTTCCATGAACGACGATCGGCAGTCGTAATTAGTCCTGCGGATTAAAAGCTCAGCATCCCTCTGCGCTGAGCAGAGAAATTTTCGGCATACATGGCTGTTAAATATTCCCTAAAATCTGCGCGACAGCCAACGTGCTTAACCACGGCCGCGTACTATTTATACGAGGAACAGCCGCGGAGAATGAAACTTTAAGAGATGCGCCGGTTAAAGGATCGGGGATTTAACTGAGCGAATCAACCGGCAGTGCGATATCGCCACGGTCGTAGCACGTAGATTTGCATAAATAATACGGAGAGAGAGAGAGAGAGAGAGAAAATTCAAGTTCAGCATATGCCGTGGCAGCATTCTTCCCCGATAAATGGAGCGGATAAAAATTAGATAATGAAGCCGTGCGAAGCAAGTTTACGGGCTCGGTTGCTAAGGTGCTAGAAGCTGTAATTATGGATAGACGCTATGTGCAAGCATGTATGCCGGGCTGCGCATGTGTCCATGCGATACCAATAATGAGGGGCCTGCCTGCAACTAGCGATAAATATGCACCAAGAATTACATCGTATTGTATATCGTACAAGGCTTGCAGTTAATTGCACGTTTCTGTCACTCATGTACTCCGAACCTCTCTTGCTGGTGGCGATTTCTGACGCTACATTTTGCTGTGGTTTTTCACGAGCAGCCTATTCACACACTGTTTCCCTTTTCATCCCTTTCACGGTGTGGTGAAATTACGAATTCCGGTGTAAAAAATGTCTAGCCTTTTTTTTTGTTCTAAACACTTCGGCGTGTAATAAAAAATGTAAAAAAAATACGTGATTTGTCTTGCATTCTCGGATGAAATTGAACTGTCACGACGCTCTGCCCGTGTCTGTCACGGGATAAACTGTTTGGTACTTGACGCTCTGCCCGTGACAGTCACGGGATAAACTGTTAATGGGTTAATTCTCCATCTGGTCTTCGTGGAGTAGAGTTCGATCGACCGAATCGACATTCTCGTGTGGGAACAATAATTTGTTTCTACTGATTGATTAAAAATTAAAAAGCATAACAATGTATGAATTAGCTGTTCGTAAAAAAACACAGAAAAATACATTGTTAATTGCACGTTTGTTTAGAATGATGTCGCTGATCCTTTGTTAAATTTGCTAGGATTTATCGGTGCTTTTATGCATCGCATCGTGTAATAACTTTATTGCTTGCGAATTGTTATATAATCGTAAGCTTAAAACATCCTTATGCACGATAATCAATGAAATGCATATGATGAAATAAACATAAAAACCCAAATATGAATTAAGCGACGAAAACCACTTTCCTCGTTACCAAATTATTAATAAGTGCGTATCACATGCTACATAAATTTTACAGCCGATCCGTAATCGGATAACAAAATGCTGAACTGAAAATGGATTCTACGTACTTGAATATCCATATAATGCAATACAAGTGATAGGAATAATATAGCTAATACATATTAACATAAAATTGAGAAGCATATTAACGATCGTAGAAATCAAAGGTGATTTTTACACTCGATACAAACATACTTGTGCATCATAAAAACACTGCCTGAAAAGAAAAATCTACTACTTCCTTCGAATGACACAACGAGCATTTAGAAAAAACCGTTCTGCACATATATATCAAATAATATCAAACATACATTACCAAAGGTATAACAAATAAAACCAACCAAAATCAAAGTGTTCTTAGTGCTGTGTCATTTAGATACAATTCCTCTACACCTTATTTCGCATCCTAACCTTCGATAATCACCTTTTCATGCTTTTCCATAGATAAGCTTGGTTCAAATGTAAATCAGGGTAAACGGCCATTGTTTGAAATCGCGCGAAAAGCACAATTACCGAGAAACTCTCGTGTTGCCACCGAAGATTCCGCGCTTCGAGGTATACACGACTTCGATAATTTCTATGACACGCGATCACGTGAGAACGGGAAACTGGGATTATAAACGGAGAGCCGAGTAGTCCAAAGCCTCTGTCATCGTCCTGTCAGATTAACCATCTATTACATTTCACGTTTCATTTACTGCGAACTCATTTCCCCGCATGGCTCAGAGTACCACGTGAGCCTGTCACGTGCTCCCATCGTTCCGAATTCAAACGCTCGATACATCTACGGCTAATGGTGCACGGAATGAATTTAGCCCTCCCCCGCCCTTCAAAAGATCCTACCAAAATTGGTCCCAAGAACCTTATTCATAATACGAAGAGTACACGAAGCGTACTCAAAGCAGCCGATCGATGATTTGATTCCACGAGCGTAAGAACAGTTGTGTAACTACGACTCTACGATCGTGACTGAAAAGAGTAAATGCAAGCGTTCATTCTCAAAAGTGTAAACGAGAATAAAGGGGGCTACATCGAGCACGCGGAGTGGTCTCTTCTTTGTAAAAGGAGAAATGTCTTTCTTCGTGGGTAGCCGCAAGCTCCGCGAAGACGATACACCGAGAGATTTGTGGTCTGTTTACCCGCGTTTCCGTTACTTTTGGCGGACGACCAGCTGCAATGCAGCTACTCGGCGCGTAAACGCACACGTGTTGGATCGAAAGGGTGAACGATTCCAGACACCGAGGATGCATATTTGAAAGGGTTCTCTCACCTTAGTGTCCCTCGTCGTGTGGTAGTAATAAACAAAGGCGAACATCCACGCGCATGACAGGAGCAACACAATTTTCACATTTCGCCGCATGTCTGCGATGTTTCTCTCCCTCCCGGACCGAGTTCCTTCCTCGAATCAGTCGTCCACCGTCCTCTGGGCCAAGCTCACGAGCCCTTTACCCGTCTCGATCAAACGAGCACGCACACCCGCGACCGAGAACGCGGTGCAATGCTGCGAAACACCCACCACCAACACGCACGTACCGGCAGCCGAAGCCATACTGCCGAGGCCGGATGAGGACGCAGCCTCTACGCGCGCCGACGACGCTCCCCGACGCCAGGCGGCGCGCGCACCCAAGCAACGACGCCCACCCGCGGCACTGGCGCTAGATTTCGAAAGGGCGACCCCTCTTGCCATCCTCGACCGGCTCGCAGCACGATCGATTATTATCATCGTCGCAACCCTGTGTCTATACTCGGTGTAAGAAATTTGTAATTAGGTTCTATGCTAGTTGATTGCAACGCTTTCCAAGCCTATTTGACAGCGCAGGTCGATTTATGTTTGCAAAACGAGCGCGCATCCTAGAAGAATTTTTTTAATGACTACGTGAGCGTGTACTTGAGAAATTATTTGCGTTGAAAAAATATGTGTAGGTAGAATACAATTGGAAAATGCTATCGAGCGGTTATACAGAGGGATGTATAAGAATAATGAGATAGATGTTTATAAATGTATGTAGGTAGTTAATGAGAAGGATGCGATTGTATCTTGTTCTTATTATTTTATTGAATATAGATTGTAATATGTGAAGCCGGTAGTCGCGAATCAGGTTTGAAATTGCGTTTGTTTCGACTTTTGGTTTTAATCTTACTTATCGTCGAGAATGTTACTTTGGAGTAATAAATGGAGTCAAGTGGTAATAATGCGGTCTCTTGTGACTAAATCAGGTAATTATTAGCGAAATAAATTATTATTACAAATTATCTCGCGCGCCCCAGATATATTCTCCCGCCCTAGGGTAGAAGTGCACGCACCCCGCTTTGGAAACCACTGGTGTAATGTAGGGGACGGCAAAGGTTTTTTTCTAAAGAGCCAAATAGTCAAGTATTTTTGGCAAGCAACGAGAAGCAGCTAAGTAACAACGATAAAAAAGTAAATAGTAGTAAATTTATCACAAACGATATGCGATGTGATAGTGATAAGAGGATGAATTTTATCTGCAGATCGGATTTAATTCACGCATCCTAGCCAACTTTTTTCGCCCATATTTTTACTTAAAAAAGATTTTACAGCATTACTTTATTTATATATTTATTTATATTTTATGTATTTTAAAGCATTATTGTTTATTTATATTTCAATTCCAATAGAAGCTTTATTCATACATATGTATACTCTTGCATGGCACAAAAGTGAATTTCTTTTTCCAGTGCTTTTTTTACTTATATATTTATATTTAAAAAAGGCTCGAGCCTGGAATACGTAATTCCTTCCCAATAAACATCAAAGCTCCTTCTCTAAAATGCTCTTTAGCATTACAGTGTACATAATAAACCATTTGATATCGTACTCTTGTTCTTTTTGCTCAAATATAATGATATAAGCTTATATCATAATAAACCGTACCGAAAAGGAAAATAAAAGAAAATCTACTGCGCTTCCAGTAAACGATAATCTGGTTCTTCGTCGGCTACATAGTAGCAGGCTACACGCTGTATACACCAATTAGCATTCCACCGAAAATTGAAAATTGATTAAAAATTCATCGTAAAACCGTTGTAAAATTCATTATTATTTTATTACATTTGCGATTATATTGCTTCACTAAGCAGATTACTGTATATACCTTTTAGAGACTTCCAAATTGCTTAATTTTAAATCCTTATTAGTCCTTTCCGCAATAACAGACAGGTACTTTATAAATTTCCAAAAATATTTCAAACTTAAAATCAAAATGCTAGGCTGAGAAATCAATCATCTTTTACGAGTTACTCACAAATTACATCATCTTCATTGCCCTCACGGGATATTTGATTAACCATTCATAACGTAATAATGACACAAGTAAGAAGATAAATCTATTACTATTAATTAAGCTATACGTTTATTCTTGGATTGATAGATCCTTAAAAGAAGCTGCCAATATACTAAATATTTTCTTCTTTCAACACAAAGAACGTAATAGCTTTTCAAATAATGATGTGGATATCTAAGATAATAGCGTCGATGACCTGCAGCCGCAGGGTGCAAGGGCTAACTTAGAGTGTAATGGAATTAGAAGGCAATGTCACTCAGCGGAAATAACTGCTTCATTAATCTTCCCTCTGATTGCCAATAACTGCAGCAATCAACGCGGAAACCATAAATTAGAGAGACTTCCCTTTTCGATTAAATTGGAAAGCAGACATTTTCCTACCGTATAGTATTCGTACAAAACCATTTAAGTTGGATTCTAAAACATTAAATTAAATGCTTGAAATTTACTCTTAATAAAAACCAGTGTATAATTTAGCAAAAACGTTGTCTTATATAATAAATGACCATATTTTTTCATTTTTGTGTTGCGTTACATTAACATATTTTTATCAAAATTGGAAACAGAAATGTATTCATTCTACATGATTTGGGTTGGTTTTGTTAATCATTGGTATTAAGGGCTAATAAATATAATTAAACTTAATGTGTAGTATTTCATGTATGCTTTTTGTTACAAATGTATTATCCACCAAAAAAACTCAAGTCAGAAACAAAACTCATGTACTTTTTTATTTTAAATAATAGACATCGTGATCATTGAACTTAACATTTCTTAATTCAACAAACTTCTGATACACTGTATTTATTTGATATACATTACACAGAAAATTCTTCAATTGACGTAACTTAATATTCAAGTGCATGAGTGAGCAAGTAGTACATAAATATCAGAGACTAATATCTGGATTTCGTATAACAGAATTATATGTTCAAATAACAGTTTCAGCTTAAACTTGCAGTAAGTCTAACATCGATCCGAGAATTTAGTAATAGACAACATTCAAATTGACGTGTATATTTCTGTTAGACACCTGAGCATTTATTCATTATGCCAAACTGCAATCCATTAATGTCTCTCCCTTAACACAAATCTCGAATAATTAATGTATGGGATATAATCAATGCCGCCTAAAGGAGATAAGTTTCAACTCCCCATAGGCACATAATTTACATCCGACGAAGAAGGGTTAGTTATAACAGATACAAATTTTTATAAACTTAAATGTTCTGATCGTTAGAAATTAAAGTTTATGAACATCGAAGTCGTTAAAGACCGATAATTGGGCCGTTGATTTTGAAAATGGCCCAAATTCATTTGTCAATTATTTTTCACTAACTGTAGTAACGTGTACAAGAGTAAATTACTTGCCATAAATCACATTTTGCAATTAAGTATATTTAGACGACACGATAATTTTAAACACATAAATTTGAAAATATTGTATTGACATTATTTTATAAAAGTATAAGACGAATTAGAGCAGCGAAATAAAAGGACACAATGGACTTATTACTATATATAACTCCAGAGCACCAGGATCTTTTCAAATCCCTCCCGCATACATAAAATGTAAATGAACAGTAAATTATTATGTCATATGTACACATAGATTTTCTGAATTGCATAAATTGTGTTCGTAAAGCGTAGTAAAGAAATGTTTTCTCAATTTGAAGCATTTTAAATTATGTTGAATAGACTTGGGCTCTTTCAAAAATTATACAAATCTAGTTCTTAATTTTAAAAGTGGCTTCACTCGTGGCAAGAAAATACATATTATCCACTTAATAACTGCTATTATTTTTATATGGGATTGAAAATTTAACTCTCTTAGAAACACTTAAGCGGTGTAACACATTGATATCCTATACGCATATTTTTAATTTCATCGAAACGCAAACTCTTAAATACCTCGATTTGAATATAAACGGACTTAGGTCATTTTCAAAATAAACAACACAATTCTCCAATGTTTTTCATAGAAAAGGATTTTCATATTAATTAATCGTATTCTCTGGGCAATTATCAAATTCTAAAGATCAGAAATTCTAATAAATCTATAACATAAATTATATACAGTTTCTAGGAAAATTATCGTCGAGATTCTTCTTTCCATGAACATCTGCTTCACCAATGACGTAAAGCGATATTGGGCGGAGTTCGATAAGTATCCGAAATACGCCCACTTTAAACAGAAGATCGGCACAGTTCTCCGCGCATCCACTAGTCTACGAAGAACTGCTGGTGAACATAGATCGTTTATAAAACGCTATGTTTAAATAAAGCTAAATTGGACTGTATAAACCGTTGTTTCGATGGCTGCCAAATTGACATGGCTTCTATTCGCGTATATTGGTCTCTCGGTGGCATGGATGGACGAAAGGTACACAAAACCCTGTTAACAAATACACCGTCTCTCGCATCGAGTAAACATGAATATACATAGAACACTCCGATTATTAATTTATTTATTAAAAATCTTCTAACGCGTTGCACGTCAGACACTAAGTGGTTTCACTTTAAATTATGGATACGCTAACGCGTGTGCTTTTAATCAAAATATTTGTGTTATTTTTATATGTTACACAGAAAACGATAGGAGTACAGTAAAGTATATATTTTTTCATATACAAAGATAGTTTGTTTGTCGTATATAAGTATGATATATATAAATGAGATCCAATATTAGGTATCATGAACACCCACGTGATTACAAAAATCTTGTAAGGAATGTGTGAAGTGGATTAATTTCATAATGTATTTATATCAAAAAATCTACGCTTTTAGGTTTAACAAAAAGTACGTTTTGTTAGACCTGTTCTAGAAGCCCGAGATGGAAACCTTATCATATCCAGCGCAAAGGACAGGAATATCACTCTTAAAATATTGGGGAACGGCTATGTGAATGTCAATGAGATCAATTTGCTTCAAGTGGCATCTGCGGTACTCAACGAAATTTTTCTTTTGTACCTCGCAAAGAAGTTTCGACAGGATTTTAACGGCACACGAATGAGAAGCATGAATATCTGCCATTTCCTATTAAATGCTTTAATTATAATACAGATTTCTATTTTAACCTGACACGTCTAAGTGACATTAGTACTTCTATTGAATTATTACTCGCTAATGTAATGAACTATATTTACTATTTGAAAATGCTATTAATTCCTAACCAAGTCACGAAAATGGATTAGCAACCTGAGATTTTGGGAACAAGATGTTGAGGGAAACTTAGACTGCGTTAAATAACAGAGTTAATCGAAATGTCACGAATGTTACAAAATTATCTGTAATTTTAGGCCCAAAGCGCTGTTCGCTTGATCGACAGATGGAGATTGGGTTATCTGGCGGAAGTTGAGACGAATTTGAACAGACTTACGAATATCGTGGAAGGGCCAGTCGGCTTACAGCGTCGAATCGCAGCGTTGGAGGGTAACGACGATGCGAATGCTACTATTCATCACGGAAACAGACCTGAACCGGTAAATATTGTGAAAGCAATTAAAAATCCTGTTTACAAAAAACGCAAATGCCATTTACAAAATAATCAGTTCACAAAAATAAACAAATATTACAAAAAATGATGCAAAAGTCAAACATGCCAGAAAGAAACACAAAATTGTCTAATAAATTATTTCTTACTTAGAGCGTGCCCACTGATTCTACTACGAGAAACGCAATTCGCCGTGTGAACGACAGAGTACGTATAAATCCTGAAACATCGATAAGAACATATTGAGATTCCAGAAAACCGCAAAGATCCAGAAATATTTTCAACGCAAAATATATATTTACAGGTACGAAGATTGGAGGATAAAGTCAGAACGATCGTAACGAAATTAACGCAAGACGATTGTCAGAGCAATCCTTGTCAAAACGGTGGCACATGCCATGATATGTACGAGGGATATAAATGTCACTGTAGCTCTAATTGGGAGGTAAGTACGTGAATATATGACCGAAAAATAACATAATTCCTAATCTGATAAGGATCACGACTCATTTAACGTTATTCGCTGACTTTCTGCGTTTACAGGGGCCAAACTGTTTGTCGGATGTGAACGAATGCGTAACATTACTGGGAACGGACCTTGGGTGTCAGAATGGAGCGACTTGTTCTAATATTCCAGGTTCTTACAGGTATTCGTTAATCCATTATTATAACATGAATAATTTTTTCGTCACAAATTTTACATTCATAATCATATTAATTTTATACTCGATTTCGTTAAAGTACCTCTCCGATTTACTGAATATTGTGTTAAACGTTAGGTGTAACTGTGCGCCTGGCTGGTTCGGCCTGCACTGCACGAAGAAAACATCCATTTGCAACACGCAAAATTCCCAAGAATTGTGCGGTCACGGCGTGTGTGTAAGCAAAACCGGCTCCTTGCTTGGCTACACCTGCATTTGCGAACAGGTATGTTTTATTAACTATTTATTCACGTGTTCTGTTGTTTCCTTCCTTGCCGAGCAGAATGCCAATCTATGCATTTTGTGATATTTATATTTAAGCATTCACTTTCAAAATATAGTGTAAAAATTGTAAAAATGTAAAAATATATTGTACTAATAAAATTTTAGGCATCGGTATAATGTGTGATAATATAAAAAGCAAAGATAAAAAAAATTCATTCGCTTTCATCGCTAGTTTAATAGCTTTTTGTTTTATATATTATACCATGATTGGCATGCGCACCTTTTTACATAATTTTTTTTTTAAACTTAGAATGTATACTATTGTCAATTACGGTTTTTCCTGTAACGATTGAGATTGCGTCCAGTTTTCGGATATGAAATTTTTAATTATAATGAGAAAGGTACTTATGGATTCAGTGATTTATTACCAGAATTGAGCAAAATACCTTTTTATAAACCACTTCTCATTTTTTATTTCATTACGTTCTATTTTATAAAAAGTATGCTCATTCTGTACCAATTTTACTTTTAATCTATAATTCTTCCTTTACAGGGTTGGGAGGCAGAGGGTACAAATCCAGCCTGCGTGAAGGACATAGACGAATGCGCAGCCAATCATCCACCATGTTCTGTAAACCCGCCGGTTCCTTGTCGCAACACGCCTGGATCCTTTATTTGTGGGTCTTGTCCACACGGTTATACCGGGAACGGTTATTACTGCACCGATATTGATGAGTGTGCAGTCGATAATGGCGGATGCAGCACGGCGCCTCGAGTACAGTGTATCAACACTATGGTAATTATCAAAGTCAACCTAATATGCATAACGTGAGAATACTTGTAATTCATCGCCATGTCTAAAATTCAACGTGCATCTAACGTCTTCTAATTCAGCTTTCTTATAGCCAATAATTCGGTGCTGGAATAGCGTGCGCGCCACCGACAATAATATCCACCAAATGTGCCATTGTACCAAAACGAACTTCTCGTTACCGGATTTACACTACCTCTAAAATGATTTACTCCTTACGAGCATCATAACAATACACTCTGTACACAACATAATACTATACCAGAATCACGACAGTAGAGCGCGCAGTATACCAGCCCCAATAATTCCTTTGCACGTTTGAATATATTTTCTAGAGAAATTTGTGCTGATTATAATTGAAACATAATATCACTTCCACGTGAGATTTAGGCAAAATGTGGAATGAATTATAATTAAACCACGATTAATATGAAAATGAACTGTACTCTCTAGAAATCTAATTCAGGAAAATTTTGATTATATAGCGTGCAGGTACACGTGTACTTGATGTAATTGAATCGTAGAATCCCGATGAGAATATGTTTACAGTAATACACATTAGAGGAGAAAGGGTTAATTCCAAAATAACCGTTTTCTTTTTCTGTAAGCATCGTGTATTTAATTTGTTCATGTATTTGTGACAGGGATCAAGGATTTGTGGCTCGTGTCCCACGGGATATCGTGGCGATGGCATAAGTTGCATTTACGTTGGCGCTTGCCATATCAACAATGGTGGCTGCCATCCATTGGCGACTTGCTCGGAAAATTTAGGTCTTACCAGCGCCTACGTAAATTGTCGATGCCCTTACGGTTACATCGGCGATGGAAGAGGGCCGAATGGTTGTCAGTCGGTTGGAATTTCCATCAACACGGCTTGCGCTAGCAATCCCTGCGCCCACGGCACCTGTACGGCCGGATACTTGCATACCTTCACCTGCACATGCAATCCTGGTTACACAGGTAAGTTCAAAAGCGAAGAAGTACTTGGATATTGTTTCCTGGTTGTTTTAGGCCTTGATTGCCTTTTAGATCTGCGTGTCATGAAGTCAATAAATAATTCTAATTTAACACTAAACCTACCAACCGCTTTCTAGGTATATTTATGTATATCACGTATAGCCTTAAAAAAAAGAGGATATTGAGAAGAGGTGTAGATAGATCGATAGAATGATCGAGACTCTGTGGTAAAATCATGGAAAATCTAAAAAAAAAATGCGCGCTTACGAATACAGCGATTTTTCTAAAAAAAACGACTAACCGGTCATTTTGACTGCTTTAATAGGTTAATGTTAAATAGCCCCTATAAATCGGAAATTATGTTTTAACACATTCGATTATTAGTTTGATTTGAAATATTGGGATTATCTGTATACTGTTGTATCGTCGAAATGAACAAACATAAATGAATATATTTATCCATTCATTGCGAAGAGCTTTCAACGGAATTGCGCTGATATTTATGAATATAACGATAAAAAGGGGCAAATACCTATGAATACTTATACATATGAAAAAAGAAAAAATTGTTATTAATTTCCAGATAAAATTTTGCTATAAAAATGAAGAATAACGAGATATATTCTTTGTTAAGATTTTTAGTTATCATTAATGAAATACGAGGCTTAGATGTCTTCATCCGTATATTAGGAGTGCCGGAAAAAAAGTGGTTTTATTGCCGCGCGGTATCCATGTGCACTCTCCACACCTTCTCGATTTTTTTAAGATTCTTTCTCACACTCGACCATGAATATCCACTTTCAAGATACATTCGACTCTAAAAGCCATTTTTTAAATCAAAATATCCTGATCGAAATTTCTCGAACCATCTTTGGCACTTGGGAACATTTAAATGATTGCCAATCACAGCACAAATGTTTTTAGTGGTAATTATTAGTCTCTTTTTTTTTTAAAAATAATGAGACATCAAATTTCGAATAAATCCTTCACTTGGTAATGATTGATTTATACTAAATAGAGGCACAAAATTCTAATTTCACAAATCACAATACACTTCTGACAAATAAAGTCACCGCAATAACACAAACGTGTCTTCAAAAGCCAGCAGGCATAACCTGACTAAACCAACATTCCTTCTGGAACCCTTAAAACGTATCCACCAGGTGGATGATGCATTATTATTATACATTTCGATCTGTCCGTTTACAAAGTACGAAGGTTGATGGACTTTATCCCCTCTATTTCTCCACCAGGAGTTACCTGCAACGAACAGGTCGATCCCTGCACGCCGAATCCATGCAAGAATTCCGGAACGTGCATCGTCTCGAACGGAGAGGCGGTCTGCAATTGTCTCTTGACTTTCACGGGAAGCAGATGCGAGACGTCACGACAAAGTTGTGGGGGTGTTACTCGAAATCCAGTCGGCCATTTGGTATTCCCAATAAGCGGAAACAGTTATCAGCACGGTTTAAGCTGCGCTTGGGTCTTGATCACCAATCACTCTCTCGTTCTGAACGTCACTTTCACGTCCTTCAACCTCGAACAATCGACCGACTGCAAATTCGATTTCCTGCAGGTCGGTGATATGAGAGTATATCTTGAAATCTTCTTGGTTATCACGAATTCTTAATTTGAAATATTTAATATTCGACTTCCAACAAAATTTGATTATGAAATAATGTACTCGTAAGGACTAAGGTAAAGGTACCAGTAGTTGATGCTTTAAGGAATGTTTTGCTGATTCGTTTACGTAGCTCGGACTAAGTTCATTTTATGGAAAATTTATGATTAGTAATCGCTGCACGAACTATTCTTTTATTGTATTAGGCCAAGTATTCGTTCCTGAAAAAACTTTTTTTATCTAAAAGTGAAATTTGATTCAATAGTTGACACCCTTTTTAATTAATGAACTAATCTCGGTAATGTAAATAATACAAACTTGTAATACTTACATTTTAATCAAATCCTTAGCGATTTATATAAGAAAAGTACGCAAAAATCGTAAGAGTGGCGCACGGATTTGATTAACCGCTCGCTGTGACACTTTTCAATGGTAGACTATGCGCAGCAGTCCGCAATTAAACCGCTGAAGAGCGACACTATATAGACTAATAAGGTTTGATGTAATCCAGCTCGTGGTTTCCTTATTTAATTATTATTTTTTAAAAAGCGTCAAGTACCGGTACACTGTCAACTACTCGTGCTTTTATTTTATATAGATTCCATTAGTGTTAACGTAATATCAAGCTTCAATATTTGCTACTCACGAAGCAAACGTATTGATCATAGAAATGTCGATATATAAAACTTGTATTGATAACGCAAATGATGATCATGTTTTAGATACACGATGGCAGAAACGCAGGTAGCCACATGATTGGTCGATTTTGCGGCAATACCTTACCGCACACAAGTGGTAATATCGTTTCGTCCCACAATGCCTTATATTTCTGGTTCCATTCTGACAGTAGTATATCCCACGATGGATTTGCTTTTCAATGGAACACCATCGAACCGGTCTGCGGTGGTACTTTCGAGGACGACTATGGGACTATAGTATCGCCAGGTTCGCCTGGAAGATATCCACCTAACAGAGACTGCTATTGGTATATCTTTGTTAGACCAACGAAGAGGATTCAGTTCCATTTTGGTCAGTTAATGTTGGAGGAACACCCAACATGCGAGAACGACTATGTAAAGGTGAGTACAAGCATCTTTACGGGGCGATCCTGACTTATAGGTCTCACTAGTTTCATGCAGACTTAAGGGTTTTTGTATTTCTCCTCTTGTCATAAAAATCAGTAAATGATGTTTATTATGATGAGAAATAATCATCATTTATTGACCCTCACTAAGTGGTTTCAATTAAAATGTTCGCAAACGTGAATACTATAGCATTCATTTTCATGACCACGCTTTGTACTATACGATGTAAAATGATGTAAATCTATAAGGCACGTTATCATTCAATTCTATATAGCGTTGATTTTTAAAAATAATTGTGCGCCTTAATGTAATTGTCAATTGACTTATCGAGTGTTTTCTTTTTGCTTTCGATCTTTCGACCATCCGCGAATGTATTAAATTAAACAGGCTTATGCGTCTACATCTGCAACAAACGTAATCGTAGTTGTGGCCATAGATATTAAGTCAGATGTATGTGTAAATGCTTGAATTAGTCTTTTTTCATAAATAGCTTTTTTTTATTTGGGAAAAGAAAAGTTTTAGTAATGAATTATGAATTAAAAAAGAGGAAAATGTCTATCTGATTTATATCAATATGCCATAAGGTATCATGATAGTTCAATGATTTTTGTAATTCAGAAATGGTTCTAATACTTTTATAGGTAATATACGTCATACATTTATTTACACATTTACCTACACAAAAAATCATCCGATGTATTCTACACTAATTAAGAATGCAATGGTGCAACTTTATATCAATTTATAGAAAATTAAAGCGAATACGCGAGATTTATTTTAATTCACGCAGATTGCATATAGTAGCTTTTGATTACTCAGAATTATGTTACAGAATTGCATTTAGTATAGCTTTTGATTACTTAGAATTATTACAGAAAAAATGTATCATCATTGAAAATTTTATCAATGTGAAATATATAAGGTGCTTCCGATTTTACGTAAACTCTGTGGTTTGAAGAAACTTTATTTATCACTAATTATTAAACTTTTTCAATCATACCATTTTTCGTGCTCTCTCTTTTCGTTTGCAGTCAATGGCCTTATCGAAAATACATCCTAAAGACCACGGGCCCTTTGGCCAAAATCTATTTCTGGTTTCTTAAATTTTATTTATGTTCATTCTTGCGGATCCTTAATGATTTATTTATTACAGATCACAGGAATAGACGAAGAGCCTTTGGCAACTTATTGCAATCACAGTAGGCCAGCGCCTCTTATCACTCCGGGACCCGAGGCTACTGTTCATTTTCATTCGGACAGCGCTGGCCAAGACGCTGGTTTTCAAATTCACTATTCTGTCGTCGAAGGTGATATATAATATATGTATCTCTGCTCAATACTTTCAGATCTGAATTTTGTCTCGCAAGGAAAAATTGATCTGTTATATAATTTTAATTTGGGTCCTGCTAATAGACGTATTTTGATTGCAATAAATATGACAATTGAATATCGTGCATTGAATTAATGCACTCTTGGTGCACAATGTGTAACAGTGTCGAGATTTTAACTTTTTACTTGAATATACATTGTTTATCAGACCTGAAGAGAGGAAGTTTTAGGTTCGAAATAAATAATGCGTTTTACTTGTTCATTTTTCAGGTGTGCCGGGATGCGGTGGCATTTATACGTCGTTTAACGGAATAATCACATCTCCAGGTCATATAAATACATATCAAGCGAACTTGAATTGCGAATGGAAAATACAGTTACCGGTAGGAGAGAAAATAAAAATATCCTGGACGAAATTCGATCTAGAAGACTCATCCAGTTGTCAGTTTGACTACGTCGAGGTAATCAATACTCACTTTGCTGTCCATTTAGTCGAAAAATATTTATCCTGAAATTTAAACGTGGGTTGCCATTCGATAGTGCACAGGCATTAATTAATCGCGCAAAAGAAATTCTTCCATGCGCATTTATTGAAATTGAATTACGTTTACAGAGATAAAATTTCTAAAAATCCTTGTTGCTCGATATAATGTATGTGATATATAATCAGTATAATCCTGACGAGCATATAGTCCTAAAAATGAGATTCCAAACTCCTCCAGAAAGAGTTCGTCTTAGCCCAAACGATTTTCCAAGTCAATGTTAAAAATTTAACGATCCAACGGACTTTATAAACATGTTCCTAACAAATTCCAATTCTTATTCTCACAGGTCTTCGACGGACCAAACGCGGATTCTCAACTGTTAGGCAGATATTGCGGATCTGAAATGCCGCCAATGATTAAATCTACTTCAAACACGATCGTAGTTGTATTTAGAACCGACTGGTCCTCAGAGATGGAAGGCTTTTCACTTTCTTACCAAGTCCTCTGCGACGGTGTATTTACCGAGGAAACAGGAATCCTGCATTCTCCAATGTACCCGAACCATTATCACGCCTCGAGGGAGTGCACCTACGAAATTATTCAGCCGGTCGAGAAGGGAATCGTATTGTCTATGATCGACATGGACATCGAAGGCTCGGGTCCGCCGGACTGTTACTTCGATCATCTTCAGATTTTTGACGGTGACAACGAAAACAGCACTCGGCTGGCCACCCTC
Organism: Ampulex compressa; assembly: GCA_038496175.1. Classification (NCBI taxonomy): domain Eukaryota; kingdom Metazoa; phylum Arthropoda; class Insecta; order Hymenoptera; family Ampulicidae; genus Ampulex; species Ampulex compressa. Next base: position 2,410 of record JBCFXI010001645.1, on the reverse strand, counting down.
TGCGGCGACGAGAATTTTCTTCCTAGCACGCCCTTCCTTTCGACCCACAATTTCATGCTCCTGATATTCACGTCGGACTTCAGCATTCAAGGTCGCGGATTTAAGGCTAATTATACCACCGTTGATCGCAGTACGTATTATTATATCGTTTAGATTCTCGTGAGAACAAAAGTGAACAGTTTGTTATTCCATTTCTAAAGTTTGTGAGAATAAAAGTGAATAGTTTGTTGTACCGTTTCTGAGGTTGTAAAGGATAGAAATGATAAAGCATCAGGGATACTTAGGAGTCTTTGGAAGGCCGCTTGAATTATTACACAGGACGTAATAATATAAAAGCAATGAATATAACCTGATCGAAATCGTAATATCGTTATCAGTGCGTGAGAGACGTAGCGTAAACTCTTATCAATTATAGTTTTCATATTTCGACAATGATATATATTATATAGCCGTCAGCTGATCATCTAAGACAAACTTATAAAATGATATATAGAAGAATGCTTTATTGAAAACGTGTTAAATTGTAGGATATTTTTTCATCCAGCTTTGGGCGCATAAGATAACTTCCTGCGTGTTAGGTGACATGAATTTCATTAATGAAGTTACATGAAGTTGATACAACACGTACGCTTGTGTGGAATATTTAAAAAATTTTTTTCCTGCAATATTAACAGTTTAGATTAGCATTATTTTGGTGCAAGAAGTTTTATATTCTAAAAAATTATTCAAACAAAGACAAAGGTGCAGATTATTTTGCAGCATAACGTTTAGACTACTATAACATATTCGGTGTTTTCTTAACAAAATTAATAGTTCGTTTGGTTTTAAGGATGTGGAGGTTTGTACAGACAAAACTCTGGGACTATTCAGTCGCCTCAGAAGGATGGATATTATGGAAACGATGAAGAATGTACCTGGACTATCCGTGCTCCGCCGGGACATGTGGTGCAGCTTACTTGGGTGTCTTTTAACTTAGAAAATTATCGTAACTGTCGAAACGATTATGTCAGTGTGTACGACAACTATACCACTTCTGAATCGAGTCTCCTGGGCACGTAAGTAATGAAAAATATGGTTTTTCTTTTATAACATTAATGTATATTGGCATTTACGTATTGCAAGTCACTGTAGAATTTTACCTGTAATATATGTCAAGCCATTCTTGGTATAACATTCTATTCTTTCAATACCGAACATTAACTTAAATCAAGACTAAGAGTATGTGTAAGGATAATTCGTGATAAGCGTTAGAAAAATTATACCCGTTACATAATTTTTGAACGATAAAGCAGAAAGAATAATTTCTGATTCAGATGGAATCATAATTATAAAATCATGTTCTTCGGACTCGTTTTTCAGGAAGAAAATTAAAAGTATTGTGCGTTATCAACTAGCTTAGCTTGAGCAATGTTTATATGAAAAATAGGCGATGATGGTAAAATGATGTTCTGTCAAGTATAATATCTATAATATGCAGAACTACTCGATTTGTCAATAGATGAATTTCATTTGCAGAAGGGTGAATTTAATTTGAGAAATCTGTAGAAAAATAAAGGAGCAAAAGGGTGTAACTTTTTACACGTTACAGATTTTGCGGAACCAGGATGCCTCCTGTATTAACTACGCAGGACAACATTATGACCATAGTGTTCCGCACGGATTCGAGCGTTACGAACGAGGGCTTCACCGCCAGTTACTTGTTTATCGACACGACCAGAGTTTGCGGCGGCTTTTACTCCAAGCAGAACGGTATTGTTAGATCCCCGAATTATCCGAATCCCTATCCAGACGACAAAGAATGCGTATGGATCATAACAGCGCCAAACAAGCAGAAAGTCAAGCTACGCGTGGAAGACTTCGAGTTGGAAAATCATTCTTCCTGTTCGTACGATTATCTGGAGATCAGGTACTGTTCGCGCGCCACGTCTGTCTTCAGACATATCATCCTTCATAGCGTATTTCAAACGAGACCTCCCTTCAGAAACGGCGGCTACGAATCGGCGCCTTTGATCGGAAAATTCTGTGGCAAGGACATACCTACGGAAATAACGAGTCAAGCCAATCAACTGTATATAAAGTTCGTCACCGATGGCTGGAGAAACGCCAAAGGTTTCGCCATCGAATGGGACAGTAGTACTGTGGGTAAGCGAATAAAATGAATGTTTATTCAAATTAATGTAGGATGTCCATGATTTTTCATGAAGACTGTAGGAAGATGTAGGATGTTCAGACTTCCATGACTTTTCAGTCTTCGTTGTATTTGCGTATTCGTCTTCCTCCAGACTATATAGCTGACTTCCTATTAGAAAAAATGACGGCAGAGCTTTCTATATATATTTAGCTATATAGCTATATATATTTAAAAAAACATTAAATAAAGAAATGAAAGCGCTGCTATCATTTATATATA
>JBCFXI010001644.1:0-44959 GCA_038496175.1 Ampulex compressa | reverse complement strand
TATATATATTCACGGATGACTCTTGCATATAAGTGCATATTACAAATCTTATAATTTGACACTTATCACAACAGTGAGTTGCAAGTCGATCGTGTTCATCGATCAATATCAGAAATGAAGTAAGAGAGGAGGAAATCTTACAGAATTGTTTGCCTCGCGTACCTTTCGAATTCTTTCTCGTACGACATATTCGTTGCAATATCGTTTGCGATGATAGCTCTCGAATGGAGCAAGCTTTAGAAAAAGGGCCATGAAATGGCAATGGGGTGGACAATTAAACGAGCAGCTTGCGATTACGTTTGCCTTGAAATGTAGGGATTATTTATTCGACGTCTTGTGCAATCCGAAAGTAGTAAATATGCGCATATTATGGGAATGCTCGGTAGAGTAACATGCATATGCATGCGCGGACCGTTTGCTGCGCGCATAGTCGACGGAACATCCCCGCGCTCCAACGTAACGCGTAATAACATTGCTTAATGGTTTTCTACGTTTATGGGATTCCTACGTTTTCTACGTTTATACGACTTTGTGCTAATAAACTCGCGGGCGTATGCATAAACCGGACACGTGCGATCCCGGTGATAAATCTAAAGTGCGACCACGCTCGCTGCGCGTATCATAGGTATTATTGCGCGATATTATCACCGAAGGAAGTCGCGCGCAAAATTGTCTTGCTCGATATTTTTGGATCCTTTCGCAGGACGCCATGTATCAGAAGCATAAGTCAAATATTTTTCAATACACTTTCGTAAGTTAGAATACGCCTTTACGCGTACAGTATCTATAACGATAACGACTGAAACATGTGCTATCGTTTATTATACGGTGGATTAATTCCGAAGGAAGGAAAACGATGCTGCATATCCGCTTTCTGATTCTAGTACCGATTTTCGAATAGCGCGATCGAGTGATTTTTCTCGCGATAAATCTACATCACACTTCGTCGATCAGTCGTGGAAGTCGAAGGGGGAATTATTATTGATGCCCCCTTTTTATCCGCCGGACGGTCAATAAAACGGGGGCTCAGTCGAATAATGTACGAGCAAGGGGACGGAGGAGGGGCCAGGGGGGAAAGGTTAAAGCGATACTCCTGATAATTTATAAACACGATCGCGGAGATTTATAATATTCACAATGGGAATCCATAGTGCGTAATCCGCGAGTAAAAATGATGCGTCCTGTCGCAGATTCGCCCGCGTACAGCGGATGGGCGGCTCGTTAAGCGATTGGTTTTTCGGCTTAATCCCCGGCATGTTCCGAGCCTCGATTATTCTAACGTGTAAATATTATATGTGCGCGCATTACCGGAAAGCGGTTCGTGCGCTCGTGTGCATACGCTGGATTTGCAGTACGTGCGGTTTCGGGTATCTGCCCCTGGAAATTCTACGTTTCCACCGGGCCGCCGCGACATTTCTGGGCGAAGATATCTAAATAACCCCGCGATCCACCGTGTGACGTTACTTCGTACACGTCCATCGCCTGTCATCAGCAATTCCCAGGGACGTGAGTGAGTTAATCGTGGATTTTGATGGATTATTCTCTCTTCGGAGACGGAGAGCTTTTTTTTTTTAATAAAACGCAGAATTATGTTCCGGCAGTATTTCGTGGTCCGCGGAGCGAAGAGAAATTCCGTGAAATCGACGAGGTAGGGTTATCCGTAAACAGGCGAAAAAGAAAAATCGGTGGAGTCGATAACGCGGAAGGAAGTATGGAAAATTCGCGAGAATCGATAGCGTGGAATACCTCGTAACGAGATTGATAACGCGCAACCGTGTACAAGCTGCGGCTGGGCCACGAAAAAACAAGGAGCATCCGATAATTCAAGTTCGAATATCGTATCCGATAACGCGAGAAATTCCAGAAACCCTGGAAGATCCTGAGCGTGGATGCGGCGTGCAGCGTTTTCCTGGAACGATCGTGAAGGCTGAAAACTCGCGGGGAAGATCGCGATAAGGTGGTAATATCTCAAGGATCGTCGCGATTCGATGCGACAGTGAGGTGCCAAAGCGGTGGCCATTAAGTCGGATCCTAGGAAGAGGCGAAAATGTATCGCGCTTCGTTCCATATCGTAGGAATGAAGCGGAAACGCGCTCGTAAAGTTCCGGCGCGATAATGCCGTCCTTTCGTATTTTAGCCGCAAGCTCGTACCTCATTACGCCCTGGGCTACTTGTGCGAGGGCATTATTACCGCAGTAAGTGCGCTAACAATGCCCTCGACGAATGAGTTAAAGTTTCACAGCTCATCAGCAGTCTAATAATGCCCCTTACTTCCGTTACAACGTTGTCGTATGCCGGCGATATAGCTGCCAGATGCTCCTACTCAAACTTTCCCCATATTTCATCGGAGGACGAGGTCGTGCTTGATTCCAAAAGATTTACGGGATGTGCATTATCCTGGGAATTACAGTGAGCGCGGGCCAACTAAGCTTGGGAAATTGACTTTAAACAGTGGCCTTCGGATCGAATTGGCCTTGGCGATCCGCGGCAGGACGATTGCATTTCGGTGATAAAGCGCGAATTATCCTGGCTCTATTCGATGCTTAACTCGTAGATTAATCTCCCCTGTACTGCATGATTCCTATTACAGAAAATGATTTTTACCCTGGCGCTTCGATATCATTTAGTGCGGTAAATTATTTGAGTAATTGGTGCAGTGGGTGATACGGTAACACGGTTAATCGAGAAGTTAATGGTTCCGTATGGTTGGAAATAGTCGTTAATTTGGGATGTAACAATTCACGGGCACGTTTTATGAAGGATCTCATTAATTTATAGCACCGCGGGAGAATTGTTCTTGCTATTGCATGCGAGGTGGTTGAATTTGTATACTCTTTCAAAGTAATTGTACATAACTCTATAAACATCATCTGTATATGTGTATATGGAATTATGTTACAAGTATATTATAAGTTCCAATTAATGGAAGTTACTCGGAGTCGTGCAAATGAGAATGTAAATTTTGAATTATTGATCTTGCATCGGGCAGGTGATAATAAATGTAAATAGCTCTATAAATCTTTCGCGTGACGATTACATTCGCTTGTTGTAGCGGTGTATCGTGTTATATCCGATGTTAAAGTGAGTTGGGATTAATTTTAAGGGGCTGCGGGTCTACGTAACTTTATCAATCGTGCCTCCAATTAAATAACTCTGGCCGCCATATCTAGGTTACACTCTTGTTATTCGACTCTGGCACGAGACATAAACAGAGGAATCAGGAGTTCAACGACGCGCTTTAACTATTTCAACTCGAATAATGTTTAGCCTTTCTTTCTTATACGCTAGTATTTATTTTTAAGGAAAATCTGACATAACCCATCAGTTGTAAAATAAAGTTACAGAACGGATAAACATAAAAATAAACACTCACACTACTTTTCAAGCCTTTCATTGTTTTCTGTTCAAGAATTGGTCTATTTGCTTATATGTTTCGAGTTTTGAGTAAGAAATATTCACATAAGTAAGAAAATAAGACATGATTTAAATCCCAGTGGTGGAGTGCTTCTTACAGGTCACATAAAAATATGTTATAAATCGAAAACTAACTTCCGAATCACTAACTAAAACACTATCAACTAATATAACCAACTGCTCATGTCAAAAACCACGCACGCTTTCAGACGCCATGATGGATACTCGATTGAAAATCTTCGTAACATTTTCAAGACATGCTGTAAAGTAACGTAAGGGTCACATAAAAAGATAAAAAGGGAATAATTCAGTTCTTTTAGCATAAAAAAAATTAACACAGAATGCATCTGTTTGGAAACAGAGTTCACGCCTTCCAAACACCAAAGACAGAAACAGTCTTCTGAGTTACGTAGTAAGCAAGCGCGTCTTTCGAGTTTAATGGGTTAAGGCGCACTTCCCTCTTCGTCCTTATGTCCGGCGGTGAAAAAATTCAAGGATACACCTTCCGCTTATGGCAACCGGCTCGTTTGTCGCGCCGCAATTTCACTTTGGAAACTCTTCCCACTCGAGTTTCCACGGAGTGTTTCCAGCGCACGTGGAATGCCCACGTCGAAAGTTGCCAGATGTTTACTCGGCGGAGAATCAAGTGAATTTCCCGGTAAATCGGTACCGACCGCCAGGTACCTCCGTGAGTTTTTTCCGGCGTACTTTCCGCCAAACGGATGCCATCTTTATTATTCCGTGTATAAGGAAAATATCCGATCTTGGTGTTAGAGTAGGGAGGGGGAGGGAGGAGACCAACTTTTCCCTTATAATTCCCCTTCTCCACGACGAATGCGCAGTGGCGCAGACGTGTTCCGTTGTATGCAAAGTGGATATTCCTATTCCAGCGGGAGTGAGAAAGTTTCGATTCGATTTTTCTCGGTGTGCAAATATGAATCGACGTTCTGGGCTTGTACACGATCGATATCTAATTAATAGTTGGCTTGATTCGACGATGCACTTTGGATTCTATACTGTAATTGGCACTTTTTTACATCGGATACTTTTGTTTACGGAAGAGTATAAGGAGTTTATTCGAAGTTGGTGGATATAACAGGATTATATAGTTTAAGTTTTTAAAGGAAATTATTTTGGTAACATTTGGAAGCTAGATGGGGATATACGGAATACGAGACGTTTCAGCGTTTTTCGATAAATCTCTTTTAGGACCGATATTTTACTCCTGCCATTAATTCAACAGCAGTATTTTTTACACTCGCTCTGAAATATTCTGTATTCTTGGATCGTGGAAAATATATATAGTATAAAGATTGGAGAAATATATATAGAAATGTATATTGTATACAACGATATATAAACGGTGTTCCCTATTGCTATTTTCTTGCTTAAGTTGGAACGATTTATCGAGGCGGCTCGAATTTCTGTGGGCGCTAAAAACTCGCATGACGGGGTTGCTTTTTAAGCGCAGTTAGGCCCTGATGGATGATCGGGAAAGTTCTGAGACCAAAGGCGATTCTGGCGGAACTACTTTTATCGGCATTATCAGAGAACGATCTTTTCTCCGCGCCCCCGATTCCCGACCGACGAAGAAAGAAAACGTGGAAAGGCTATTACCATAGTCGTTAGGGCGAAATGCGGGCGCCCCCGTTTTAAGGTCAAACCCCGAAAGTTCTCGGAGTAACGGCGCTTTTTGATCTTAATTGACCATCGTATGGGTCTTAGGGCGTAGATGCTTACCCGTCAATTTCCTGAGTTCGCGTATCTGCCGACTGTGAAACTTTTCAGGCCTCGTATGCGTCGATTTTTACTCCGTAGGACAATGGTTATTTTCCGTGATACTTTAGCTACGATATATTTAGTTCGTAAATATCGTTTTCATTTTGTACGATCATGGGGCCTCTTCGTTTCTTCATTAGTTTCGTTAATATCCGAGGAATACGCTTTATATTCTGTAAGTAGTATTCCAGTTTACTTTTTCTGTAAGGTAATTATTTGCAAATTGTTCACGGGAGACTTTCACGTGCTATTACATGCAGGTTAATATTGTATTGCACTCTTGTAACATCGATTTTTTAGTGTTCGGGCTCAACAGGCAACCTGTTGAGGTCACGTGGAAAATTGTATAGGCAATACTGCATTGCGATTTATTTGTTAAAATTTATCCCGTGGACTAGCGCTATTCGAAATAAGTAGATGCAAGTTCGTGCTGAGGAAGTCGCGTTTTTTCGACTTTTTTTTTTCGTGCGCAGGTGACGGTCGTTGCGATAGACTGTAATTCGACGCAGATTTTTTTCTTTTTTCTTTGAACTTACCAACCAGGAATATTGCTGTTGTTACTTTCGAAGCCGACCACTCGCACACATCTATAAATAACCATGATTCTTCTAGGCGTGGCGAGGTGAAAATTATGCCCGAGCATTTACATGACTTAACCTCGCGGTAACGCGGGGGCCAGGCGTGAATTATGGATAATGTACATCCACTACATTAGCTCACCCCGGCGCGATTAACTCGTCGACTACCCGCGTTTCAGCATTACCATTTCTCAGTTTGGAATGCCCGGTTCTTACACGCGACTTCTTCGTCCCCGCTGTATCTTCCTCGTCTTTATTAGCCGCCCCCGGAAAATATCGTGGGTACGGGCCAGCCGCGGCTGAGCGTACCAAGGAGCGTTAATCGACGATCTTAACTTGTCCCGCGTCGCGAGATTTTGTCGTCCCCTTTCCTCCAAACGGGAGCACCTTCGTGCGCTCCCCTCGATTTTTCATGCGATTACTTCGAAGCCTCTTTTACTTCGTACGAATAGCACACGAACGCTCTTGGCTATTAATTACTTATTTTCAGGCTAATTGGATGAGCCTCCCCGACCTCGATATTTTTCCAGTATTATTCTCGTTTACTCGCTCCGGTTTCCCTTGCTCGTCAAACTTAATCACGATGGGCACGAGTATCGCACTCCAGCTCCAATATCCATGGATAAAGTTTCACGACTAGGGATGACGATGTTTTATGAGCTATCGATTGGGATATTGTTAAAAAATCGCTTCCTACTTGCACTACCCGGTGTAAGAGTGAGGATCCGAGGTGTTGATTGTAGGATAAGATAATCTATGGTAAGAATAATAAGGCTACCGGGTTTCGAATTCTCGCTTATTATCTCTGGTCTTTCCATGTGATACATTGTATAATGTAGCTCTGGTGGGTTGGAGCCCACCTTAAAGAGTAGGTCCTAGGCCAAGGACCATAGCAGTTGATGGCCACATTTTATTAAAAAAACAAAAACAAAAAACGAAAATTATAAAAAAAATTATTATATAAAAAAACAATTTATAAAAATTAATATAACGCAGCCTTAGAGAAAATACATACAAGGCGCATAGGAATTTTAAGTGTCCTATCCACTATCTTACTCTTTATTTTGTTTTTTTTTATTGATTTGTTATTATCTTATTTTTTATATTCCCCAATTTTACACCGCCCCGTGATTTTCTACGCGCCCCAATCCTCTTCCCCGTGGCGAAACCAATAAATGGAGATTTAGTCGGTTGGCCAGCGTTGTCCCGCGCGGCGATATCTTAAATTATTAGACGGACAGCCGGCGAAATTGCATAATGCAAATATTTGGCCCTGCCTTGGGCGACTACCTGGTATGAAAGGGATCCGAAATTACGGCGGCACGCCCGTCCCATCGTCGTTATTAATTTTGCCGACGTTAAATTCTTCGCCCCCCGACGCGGCTGCGTCCCAGTTTCGTTATGGGGCAAAAGATAAAACAACCGCCGTAACGCTGCGGTCATTTGTGTCACACGCCATATTTCTGGATTATTGAACAAAGGACGCGGTCCTAGGGTAATAGAAATTAGTACGTGGAAATTTAACAGGCGGGCCTCGCTGAAAATTAGCCGGTGGTCTGGGCCTCGAATATTGTCGAGGAACGACAGAATTTATGCAAGGAAAAAGAAAAAAGCGATAAACACGAGAATTCGAGCAATCTCTTCAAAACGTTCTTACAATTCTTCGTGGAAAAAGCGTATCGTAAGAATGTACGAATAAATGATACACGATAAAAGTTTTAGATAAGAGAATTATGATAGAAATGATAAAATCTAAGGTAGTAGTAAGGTTGGAGGAGGTTGAGGGGGGGAATTTATGCGGAACATTATTAAACACGGGATGCTTTTCGTAAAAAAAACGATGAGCATTCGATATTCATGAGCTTACGATCGATTTTATAATGCTTGAGGTGTACTTTATAAATAATCTGATATATATTGCGTAATGTATGCCGACAGTTTGATAAGCTTCCATTACTCGGAGTCGCTTATTGGATTTTACATTGTTATTTCTTGTGCCGATACTTAAGCTTGAAAAGTTTCAGGTGATTTGGATGATTAATGAGGGGGAGGGGGGGGGGGTGAGGCAGGGCGATAGGCTGTAATTTTTTGAAATATTACACCATACTGGCTTCAGCGTGAGCAAACTCCTTCGCAATTCGTAGATTACGCACGTAGCGCATATTTCACGGCAGGTGCGTGGGTGGCGTAAGAAGCCGTAAAATAAAGTCAGTGGCGTTTGAGAGGTACGTGTCGAAATTACCATTGAAGATGATCATTCCGCGACAGTCTCGACCTTGCGGCTTGATCCACCGATATTGGCAATTTGTACGGCTTTCTATGAAACATTTTTTCAAACTCCCTTTTTTCGGAATTGTTGCAATTTTTTCGATACGTTGTATCACGGAAAAAAGGAATCAATGTTTCAATCAATACCAAGCGTATCAATGTTTACATCGTTATGTTAATGGAAGTAGATTTAACTCATGTTACTTAATCCTAGATTAAGATGCTTTACTGTGTAAAATCGATTACTCCAAGAAAACTTTGCGCAGCTCGAATGAATATTGTTATCGATTATTCGGGACAAACCTTTAAAATCCTTACGCTTCAGATAAACTACATTTTTTTAAATAATCTATACGATCACGGAGCATAGATAAGACGAATAACAGTGTTTCAAATAAATGTGAAGGATGAGGTCGTGAATCTCACGACATTAACATAATCTTGGGTTAACCGTGATAGATTCTTCCGATATAAATCGAGGTATCGTGCAGTAATATCACAGTGACAGTATTAGCAGTTACCAATTATCGCTGAACAACCGTCCACGGTTAGAAGCGGAGATACATAAATCCACTTATATCCATTACACGATTTCTGCCCAGTGAAGCATTAAAAAAACGAGCAGCAGCATTGGTGATACAGCTTGGTCGATCCACCTGTCCTTCTTCGTGCACCACGATGGAAAATCGAATCGTTCGCGTATAGACTGCGGATGATGATTCATTCGTAAGATCGAGTCTGTCCAGAAATGGATCAGCCTCGTCTTTGCAACGCGAAGTAGCCGAGGATCGTCAATAATTCATACACGTAGGATCAGGTGGCCGTAAATGGGTCACCTTTAGCTACCTCGGTCCCCGCGTAAAGTGGAATAAGCAAAGCACGGTTACGGGAGTACAATAACCGAAGCGTAAGCTGAGAGCTTCAAAAATGATTCGGCTTTGGTTACAAATTGCCCGATTTGCATGCGAATGCGCCGTGGGCCCGTGGCCGTTGCGTATCGCAAAATATCCCCACGGTGCTCCCCGGATTCCTTGGAAAGTTCATCGTTGGCTGCGGCACCGAACAAGGCATCCCGAGAGCAATTGGTGGACCTCCAACCCATTCAGCCTGAATAACGAGCTAGACTCGCGATGTGCGACTTGGCGGGACTTTGACAATTTCCTGCCTAATTCGTCGTTGGCCATTTCATGTATATACATATAGCATATAGACATATTATATATATATATATATATATATATATATATATGTGTGTATATGTTACTGATATTGAAGCTGTACGTACCTAAGGCGGATTATTGCCCCCTCCGTGGTTCTTCGATATTTTATAAAGCGTACTTTCCCAAAAGGGTACCGATGGTACGATAAGACTTCAGACGCACATTCGAGTAAAGTATTTCTCGGTCCCTTTTACCTCGTATGTCCTTTTCTTATTTTCTTTTACAACCCACAATTTAAACCCGCATTCATTTTCGTGGTCTTTCTTTAATTTACTCGATTAATTCACTCGAATGTGTGGATATCGAAATGTCGGTGACATTGGAAATGTCGTGTATGAAACCGATCGCAAGAGCAATGCTCGAGCATTGTATTCGTAGAGGTGAAACGGTGCATCCGAAGCGCACGGCGCACGAGGCAAATGTATGCTGAAGGGGTTAAGGAGCGGAAACGCGGCTTTTCCAGGCGGGGAAAAGCAAACCGGGTGAAATCCACGCCGTGTTTTTCCTGGCGAGGGCAAAATTGGGATAGCGGAGGAATCGAATTTCTTTACGGCGTTCCGACGGCGTAACGAAATTTCGGATTTTGGCCCTTCGAGGCACGAGCCCGGAGGAATCGGGGAATCTTCGAATTCCATTAAGCCCCCGGTCCCCTCTTTCGAATAGATGGATTAAGATGAATCGTGGAAAAGTTGGCGGCCCTGTCGATGATCGACGAGACCGACCAATCGCAACGAGATTATTGGCGAAGTGATCGATCTGCTGTTGTTTCGCGTATAATTGTACGGCTCGGACAAGGCAACACGTGTTAGAGGACGAACACAAAATCTGCGAATCATCGCTATTTATTTATAGATTTTATTATCTCTATTAAACAATATTTCATATAGCTCAAGCAATTTAAGGAATCAATTAGCAGTACAATCTGCTAGAAATTTATGTGCTTAAAGAATAAACTTTACACGATAACAAAACATATGTAAATCTGATAATCGTATTATTATTATACTGACGAGGACGAGTAGAGAATTTATAATTACAGAGTCTGAGCTTCATATAATATATACGTAAAAATTGGTTAGCTAAACACGATGATACTTCGACATTATTTCGAGTTTCTCCCATCGCCGTGTCATTTTTTTCTAAGCAGTGCCGCGGATTTTTTTTTTCGTGTCTCCTTTCAGAAAAAATCAAACATCCTGCCCTTACACGTCGATATTACGCTTTCAGACGAAAAACGTCGGAAGGGACGCGTTACGTTTCATTTCACGGAACGACGATTCGAATTCCGTGGATGTATCGATGTGGGTCACGGGTTGATGTCCTCCGCATCCGTTATTACACGGCGTTGAAATGTCCAGAGTCTTGATAATAATGACATATTATATTAATAATGACCGGAGCTACGGGTCGACAGGCGGCGCATACAAAACGGCAGCTTTTACGTCGAGTGCATTCGAGTGGCTCGCAGTCTGAACATTCGACAAACAATAATTAAATCTGCCAACGCACGCAGGAGGGACAAAGCCTGTCGACGAATGGGGATTATTTTTCGGGATTTCACGGGTCAGCTGGTTTTATTATCGTCGCTCTCGAAGCCAAGTAGCCGGATTGGAACGAGGTACATAATCGTGGGAATAGGAAAGAATAATATCGATTCGTAATAAATTCGTAATGTTCCTTTGTCTCACACAGGTGTATTCTTCGGAAAAGTATTTTTCATTAAACGCTAAAGCCACACTTTCTCGATATATCTAGAAGGTATATCTATTTTCTTAGACGGTCCATTGTAACTCTATCTCAAAGCAATACGATCAAAGATCAACATAAGGATTCACGTTAAAATTGTGAAAGTTGTTAGAAAATCATGGAAGATTTCAGAAACTGAAGCTTTAAGAAGTTTTTATTCTTACATATCAGACATTTTTATTTTTTTTTCTAAGCCTTTTCTAATATTTTTCACTCGTCACCTTCAATTTATCAATTTTACTATTCAATTTCAATTTAATTTACATATCATTTATCCTTTAATTCTCAAGCCACGCATTAGCGGCTAAAATTATTGCTTCCACGCGACAACTACTCCAATAAGACCAGATGGAGAATCAAAATATGATACTTGTACGAATAGACCGCTCGATAACACCACAACGAATAAATGAAATAACTAATATTACTAGCCTTAACAATTCTAGTATCGAATAATTTAGGAACCTTGGAAATGCGAACTGTCCCTACATTCTACCCAGCTAGGAACATATATATGTTAAACATGCGAATGGAGGAGGGCGAGCGAAATTAGCAGGTGGACGTAATCGAGCCTCGAAGGAGACATTCGTTCGGAAGCACTCTCAGGATCCTGGCTCCTCGGACACGAGGTTAAATCCGTGGGCGCCATTTTATATTCCAGGCGGGCTAGGCGCTTATTCTACGAGATTAAGCAGGCCGATCCGGCGCTATTTCGAGGATCCGCAATGTCTCCCAGGCTCCTCGTATTTTGCTCAGGCCGTACCTCGCATTAACGTAATTGATAGCCGCGATAACCTTGCGCGCCGCTTTGCGTTACGCTAAATACGGCCCAATTTCACGTGCACGCCTAATGCGCAATCTCGAAAATACGATTGCGCTAATTCGGCCGATATTCCTAATTCGGCGCCGATGAAACGTGAAATGAAATCCGGGGGGAGATAGAGGAGGAGGAGGGGGAGGAGGGGAACACTGTCGAATCGCCGGCCAAACAATTCGATCTGGCAATTAAATTCGTGCCGCCCGCTTGATTTTTGCCGGCGAACATCGAGCTGCTAATGAAGTCGATTTGAGCCAGAGGTTTATCGCTTGGAAGTGACATAAAATTGCAGTAACCCCGTCGAGAATTCTTATAAGAGTTTAAAGACCCCTCCTTCTGAGAACTCCTTCCTTGTCGCAGTGCCAACACCGTAAGGGTATTTTGCGAGGATATTAACACTAGAACCACCAGCCACTTCCTGGGCATATCTAGAACACCACGTGCATCTTTGAAAAAAGGGGGAGAGTAAGAGGAAATTCCAGTAAATCAAAATGACGATCTAAATACTGCTTGAAAATCATGGAAAATCTAAAAAAAAAATACATCGTTATAAAGTATTACGATTTTTTTTAAAGAAACGACTGTCATTTTGACTAGTTTGGTCACAAGCAATCATTTTGACTAGTTTGGTCACAAGCAGTCATTTTGACTAGTCCGATCACAAGCAGTCATTTTGACTAGTTTGGTAGCTCTAGTGTTAATATACTCCACGTCTTTCACGACAAGTCGATTAATAATTCCCTTTGAAAACTCGTAGACTACGATAAATAGAAGACTATCACCGCTGAATTTCAGTCACGTTTATATCATTCTATTGTATTACGTACACAAGCAGTGGACAACCTAAGGTGTACTCGCAACGCTCGACAGATTAGCTTTCACGTTGGTGGAAACATTGCCGGATACATCCAGCGCGCGCGCGGATGACAAAGGACGCTTCTGGAGCGGCCTAACCGTAGAAAACGGGGCTCAAAGTCCGGCCAGAGGTGTCGGGCTCCAAAGGAGCCTTCGCTTACGGAGGGTTAAGGGGTCATCGTGGCCACGGCGGAAGGTGCATTCAGCCCTCTTATCGATTCGTCCCCGAGACGTCGTCGATTCCAGGCCCGGTTGACCGGATGGGAGCCGAGGTCGAGCCGCTGGCTCTCTCCCTGGGCCGAATTGCAGAGGAATGTAGCGGAGTCCACTATAAAATGCATTACCTCCGAGACACGTTCGACTATCCAGGGGGTGTATTCCTTGCCTGGAAAAGCCGGGCTATCGTCCACGCGTAAGGATGGCCCTGATCGTAAATCAGCTTATCGATACCGCCGCCGTGTTTCCTCTCTGACCGCCTCCTCCTCCTCCTCGATTTTCCCCTTCACCCTCAGGGGTATTACTGGCCAAGGACATTGGCCCTGCTGGTTTTTAGCGGATGGATTTTTAGGTTGGACGTCGTCCGCTGCAAGGCTCGTTTGTGGGAAGGAGGAGGTTAATCGTTGGCGACGTCTGTGCGGTGGCTTGTATCGCGAATGTTGGTGTTTGAAATGGAATAAATAAAATACGATAGATGATGGAAGATGAAATAGAAGAGATAAAATAAAGGAGAAATAAAAACGAAATGGAACCAATATATGGGCGGTTTATTTTGAAAGTGGTGAAAGTCTATTTTAAAAAAGAAATTAGATATCACGGGACTTATACTTAATTTAGTGTAAACTTTTTGTTTATAACTAGTTAGTATTTAATAGCTCAAAAAATACCAACTCTTTGTTCAATTTAATATTGGCCGATGAAATAAATTGCGTAGTCATTGATTACGAAAGAGGTGTAAGTCCAATCTCGATAGACAGGTGGTAAGATCAGTGGCTACTGCTTTTTACATTTGTACAATAAACAAGCAGAAATTTTGCCACACAAGTAGAAATATGCTAACCTTTGATTTTCTCGAGACAAGAGAAAATGGACTTACACCACTTTCCATTTACCATCACATACACCTGATTACATTTACACCTGAGCATTTTGCGGAAGCCTATCGAAACAAAAAGCGCACGTTATCCCTGGAAATGCCTACCATCGATTAATAATCATAAGAATTTCTATTCGAAGCTAGTGCATCAGGGAGAAGAAAAAACCACGGTCGCGTCCAGTGGGATGGGAATAAAAATGACTTATTAAATCCAGGAGAGCGAGCTCGTCCTGAACGATCGTCGTCTACATTAAGCCCCGTAATCTCGAATTAAAAACGTAGCTTCATCGTGGCCAAAGGCGGTCATTAATCCAGGGAGAAAAGAGGGGCCGCTGGTAGGGGCTCCTGTAAATAAACGAGCGCTGCGGTTAAGCAGAAAAGCCCTTTACGCTTTTTACGCTGGACGATCGGAAAAAAACCGGTAGGAATATTCGGTTGGCTTCGAATCATGCACCGTAGGCAGTCCTTATGAAGGAATCACGATAATCGGATAGAACTCCGTCCGGTGGCCGCAACTCCGCGGATCGGCCAGCCGATCGGAGCCGACTTAAGTTCTTGGCTGCGTTTCAAGCCCGTTTCGTTGCACTCGAGACTCCCCCGTGGATCCGCAACCGATTAACCCAAATCTGGCTCCCCTCTCGGATTTTAGGTTTCGCATTGGTATTGATCCGAAAACCGCCCGACTGCCGACGGATCGATTTGAACTTGAGGCCAGGTTGTTTGGACGTTTGTTCTTCGGCTCGATCGCACCGCCTATTTATAGCTCGTTTCCTTGTCCCGCTTTGGCGCTCGAGATCCTCGTAGAGCTTTAATGGTCTTAGACGTTCTATCTTTGGATCGATACGCGCGCTCATTTATTCAAATCGTTATACGAGAATTTGTAGGAAGACACGGGGTATAGATGTCGTACCGCAGAGTTTGGATAATGATGGGGGAATCGTTTATGATTGGCTCACGAGGAAATCAATGCGATCATCGATGAGATCACGGATGTATATCCTGGACTGCTTCTTGGTTAAGCTCTTTGGCTCGTAAAATCTGCGTGGTGAGAGTCGGTTGATATATCTTAACATTCGCGTTTGTTGAAACTGGATTCCCCCGTGTTGGTCTTGATCCAATCGGTTTCTTCGAAGGGCGCGTAGGGCAGTTATATCGAGGAGACCTCAACTGGGTCGCGGAACTTTGCTAATTAACCGCTCTTATGCCGGGCCTTGTAGTGTTTTGCCAGGACTGCCAGGACACGTAAGTTTGATCGGCGATCCACGAAGTTCCAGGGCTGAGCCGTTACGCGATTACCCACAATTACCATCGACCATGGCAAGTTTCCACAGGCAGGGTCGTTAAGCTCCGCAACAGTGGCCCGACTCCATTCCCGCAGGGCCACTTTGGTGATCCGTCGGTGAAGGATTTGCGTGGCCCCGCCAAACCTGACACCCTGTTTGTGTACGGAAGTTGAATCTCCTTCTCTCGCCGCCTCGTTATCAGGAATATCTAGCCTTTCTGCTCTCCGTTTCGTTCGCGATACCTTTGTCCTCTAGGTTGAGAACCGCTGATATGCCAGCGTGGAGCGATCGAAGATCCTCTGGCCATCGTCTCTGGAGAATTTTCCATGTAACATGTATTGTTTACCAAAGCGGAACGGATGGTCTTAGCCCGCTTGCATCGAGAAGCAGGAATGATTCGCGCATAACGAGAGTGAGTGTGTGTATAATTGATAGCGTGTATACATGATGCGTGCCTGAGAAGAGCGAAGGAGCATTGAGTCTGAATTGATTCGGAATTCACCTTGAACAATAGGTCCTAAGAAAATAAACTTGGTGGTTAGTATCAAAAATTAATCGAAGAATTAGAGAACTAAAGGCTAGGACAATGCTAAACGTGCCATATTTATACTCTTGTCAGAGGATAAAGATCGACGCTGCTTTCTTAATCGATATAAAAATCTGAAAAGTTTCAAACGAAAATAAACGCTCGGAAGACACTGCGTATACAACATAAAGGTATAAATAAATTCATATATAAATATATATATAAACTCGAGACTATTCACATTGTATTCAATTCCCTTTACACATATCGACTTCCAAGAATCCAGCCGTCCTTTTTCCACCAAGGCTGATGAAATCCTCGAGGTGAATTTAGGGAACACACGATTAAACGCGCTGCAGAGGGCCGCCTTTACGGCTGATTCCCTCCAATGTAATAATTTTAACGATAATATGCAATAATCATGTAACTTTGGGCGCGAGCTAAGCTAGGAACGGTACAAAGGCGAGCACGAGAGCGGTTAATTGATAAAGTTCCACGCCCTAGTTCGCGTTCCTCCTCACCTCGCCCATCGCGCTACCCTCTAAATGCAAACGGGATTAAGATGATTATAAGAGGGAAGGTTAAATATCGGGTTGATAAGGTACTCGAGAAGCTTTTCAGGGCAGCGTTATTCCAAGCGAGAGACCGTATTTCCCACTTTGGTTATCACCCCCCTTCCCTCTTCTTTCCACCTTATCGTTCGAATCGTCCGCGTACAGCTCGCGCCTATGGAATATCCGCCCCTTATCGTATCGCCTGTTATATTCGCGGATTTTTTATATTCATGGAATATTAATCAAGGTATTCTTAAATCCTCCGGCTCATTCGAATTTCCCTCGTCGAGTTATCCCCCCCTGACATTCTTGTGGAAGTGCGAAGAGTGGAAACGGAGTGCAAACGTGTTTATTAAAATCTTCATATCGATACTATATATAAATGTGATCGTGGTAGTCATACGTGTATGGAAGCTTCTTATTAAACCAAGTTAATCAATAGTAGTGAAAAAGTATCTCCGACTTTTCATACGTGACGATGGAAAGGTCCAGCGATTTTTGTGAAAATATTAATATCCACGTTGATCGCAAAGAGGTCGAAAGATCCTAGGGTTCAGAATGGAAAATTAATACCTTTCGAGAATATCAAGGATAAGGGATCCAAGGAGATCGATAAGAGTTCATTAGAATGTTTATATTGATCTTATATATATATCTACATTTTTTTAATAGATTTCGTTAGTCACACGCGTATGGAAGCTTCTCACCGAAGCCAAGTTAATTAACGATCCCGGATAAAGCATCCGCGACTTTTCAGGCCTGGGGGGAAAAAACCTAGTGGCTTTCACACCGGCACTAAAATCGGCGTTAAGCATAAAGGGGTCAAAAACTCGTCGAGTTCGGAAAAGAAGACGAGGTAGGAAGTTCACGGAGCCTTGATCAAAACTTAGGCGCGTTAACAAGCGAAACGGCAGGAGACCGGACATGGGCCGTCTAATTGGCAAAGTTCCCCGACCCAGTTGCCGTCTCTCATCGCGTACGTGGCCCCCATTCGCGCTGCTTTCCTTAAGGTAAACAAAATTAAGATAATTACGAGACGCGAAAGGGCGAGCGTTAAGTTGGCGCACGGAACCATCGCGGGCGCCAGGCTTTTTCTACGAGGTGTGGAAAAATACCTGACCGTGCCCCCTTTGCCACGCCTCAGAAGAAAATGTGGAGCCCCGTGGTTTATACTAACGAGGAACCACGCTGATTTTGATTCGAAAATGAAGAAAACAAATATCAGCGTCTACATAAGGTACTCGTAAGATTTCTATGATCGCACCTTTGTAATTCGAATCTATAATCGTGACGCTGAGAACGTGGCTTTATGAAGGCCAAGAGGATGTGTTGGAACAACGATACGAGGCACCCTCGTTACGTGACTGTTTAACAAAATTCCAAGCTGGAAGCTGGGGTTGGGATGTTAGAGCGACTCTCTCGATACAGGGACTTCTCACCTTTTATTTCCACACCCTGGTATTCCCTATACTTTGCACGCAATCCAGTGGATATCTGTGTTTCAAAAGGAAAGCGCGAAGCTGAGATGCAGCCATCTGAGAAGATCCAAACGTTGCTCGATTCTCAGACGAGGCCCCCTTTTTCCGATTTTCTGCGCAAGAAGCGTCGAAGATCTGGATCGGAGGCGAGGCCGCTGGTACGGAGGATCGAAGAAATATCAGTGGTATTTTTTGTGGCCCATTCCTCCTCGGGGATCATGTGAAATATACCGCGATCTACTTGGAAATCTTCCAACCTTTTACGCTCGCGTCATTTTTCGAGCTGGGGGCAAAATGAAGATAAATATCGAAGCTGCGAGAGCCGCTCTTTTGTCATACCGGTTTTCGAATAAAAATAACTCTCTCGACTTTCGAGAAAGGAGTGCTCCGAGGAGGGGCCGCGCGGGGGGCAAGGAATATATAAAGTGGAAGGGAAAGGGCTCTTCTTCTGGATCACGTGTGTTTTTACGGTTCACCTCTCGAGCTTCACGATCTACTCCGCGGAAAGTTTCACGCCACGCATGTCGTTTCACAAAGCGCCCGGGAAACGTGCGAGATGGTACCGGAAATAAAGTACGCGGAGGAAAATACGACCTGGGGCGAGTCGCGATATTTGAATTTTATGTACCTGTCCGTAGATTTCGTATTTCGAATTTTAATTGAAGGTTTTATTTAAATATTCTTAGGTACTCCTTTTGTCACAATTGCGCTGTGCTAGGAGACAGATTGATATTCACAATGAGTTCCAGTCTGCTATACGTAGCTACCATCTTTATCTTTATGGAACATTCTTATTAATTCTGTTACGTAATTCAACTTCTAAATATTATTATCATGACTGTTTGTAGTTCCTCCATTGTCTCGAACTTGCAGCAAAGAGGAAGCAATGCATTTCGTAGAATGTTTAAATAAATCCATCGTCCACGAGGGCGATTAATTTTATCCTCACGACTTAATTCAAGGAATTCCGTGCCAAGCAAAACAAACCTATTAGTACACTAAAAAAAGAAAAGAAATATAACACACGCCTTCAATTATCCATGATCCACCTACATCGAATGCAATAACGAATAACGTCGCGTTAACTCATCGAATTTGGGGGAAAATCCTCGTGGGCAAAACCGAACGATCGACGATAAAAAGTAGCTTTGAAGGAGGGCCAACGCGAGGACGTTTAATTGGCAAAGTTCCACGGAACCGCTTAGCATACTATACCTGTTTCCGCGTGTTTCACGCGACAAAGGATAATAGGAAAAGTTAAGCCCAAATTGGGAAAACGTCGAATAACAAATTTTTCGGCGGGCCATTAGCCCGAACAGAGGTGTATCTTCGGGATCACGGTGTAATTGGGCTCTATGGGCCGAAATGGCATAAGGAGGAGCGTAAAAGCTGTTAATCGCCAAAGTTCCACGTTCCAGTCGGTTCCCCCGCTCCTCGATTCTTCCACGAAGCTTTCTGGGGACGCCGAAATGGACGGGGGCGAAGGAGAGGCCGGGAAAATTGCCAATGTGGAATAACCGGCGAAAATGGAATATAACTGGGCAGAACTATTAAATTTAAATGTCGCCAGGTACCTCGTCCTCTCGACTGCAGAAGGATAGATTTTTTTTCTCCCGCACGTAAGTGGATCTTGCCAATTTCAATTCCGGCCTGGAAAATATTCGAATGCGATATATAATAATGCATCGAGTACAATATATTCAATATATCATATTGAATATCGAAAATATCCCTTACGCGCGTTTATCTTATCTTTATAAAGGAAAATAGAAAATGAGCCTCTCTTCCGAATTTCGCGATGCGAATATAAGAATAAGGATAAATATAAATAAAGGAAAATATAAGAATAAAAAATAACGCATTGGATATTTCATAGAAGAGATTAATAATACCTTATGTAACGAGTAAAATGAGCTCGCTCGCATGTGTTGTTGATTTAAATTCCTTTTGCAGATTAATTCGAACAGTTATGCGCGCAATGCTTGTTTTGATCTTAAACTCGGATTTGACTTGGACAAATAGCCAAACGAGGTTGATCTCGAATACGCGCGAAGAAACTTTGCTGGGATTCGTTTTAATTTACTAATAGCGAAGTTACCTACCATGACACCGACTTACATCCTACGAATCCCGATTCTTCGCTTCCTTCCACTTCGCGAAAGTTTCGATCGCTCTTAGAACGATGAAGGGCCTCAGCGTCTGTAGGCGACATTTTCGACGTGAAAACGGGCGCGAGGACTCGAGGGTAAGAAGACGAGGAGGATCTCACGCGGGAATTGAATATAATTCTCGAATGAAATAATCTTCCTTATCACGCGCAATTAACGGGATTTGGAAAGCCTCGCGAACGTTCTGTCTCATTAGACTTCGTGGTCCTGGGCCGTGCTTTGAATTATTTAACAGAGAAAAGCCTTTCCCGGAATACGTGTTCGAGCCGACTGGCTGGACTTTAGCTGAGAGCTGCTGCCCTTCGAGCCCTCCTTGCCAATTGCATCGATTTTACACACATATGTAGATTCGCCGTGCACCAATCTGCGTCTATTAGTCTCTTGGAATGACGATCCAAGGCGCTGGCATTGGGCGAGGATATTTAACAATTGTTCCATGTATTTTGTTCAAACTGAATCAAGCAGTCTCACTTTCTGGATATATTTATGTACGGCACAAATATTGTTAAAGGAAGAAAGAATCGAGGGGAGATATCAAGGGATGAGCCGTTCGAGATTGGGAATAATCCTCAGGCAGCTTGGCACTTAAAGCGCTCTAAACAAAGAAGAACGTACAAAATTCCTCTCGTGGAGTATCCGAGTTTGGTAAAACCGCGGCTTAAGAAAGTTCGGTCCTTGTCCATCGAAGAATCTCCAGACGTTCGTCTAAATTCGCGGATGCTTTCGTCGGACTTTGCTCAAGGCGTGTGTCGGGGAATTCCATTCCGAGAGAATAATTCGAGGGGAAAAACTGAGGTAATACGTGGGGGATGGGGATTGGCAAAGCTTGGAAGGTCGACGACGATTTCGTATGTACGCGGGACCCTACAAAGAACCCCTATCACCCCAGGTTCCAATTCGAAATTTCGAACTTCGGCTCCGGCTGCCCCTATTTCCAATCGCGGATAGCAGCGAACGATTCTTTATACGAGTTTTGGTCACGACCATTTTTGCTCGGCATCTGATATTATCTCTGAAAGGACGACGCTCTGATTTAATACTGCAGTATTTTCGAGGAGAAGGTTGCTGCGAAGAGCTCCGCCTATGCGCGTATTCTCGACGTAGCGCGTAATCCACAATGGACATCTGCATTAAGCTCTTGGGTAAAATTTGCCAGGATTGAACATTTGCATCGTGCGCGAGAGCTCCTCGCGATTAATGGAGAAATGGCAGGCGTTATTAGGCAAAAAGAGAGGAGCTTGGCTTTGAGGAGCGCCGATCGAAGGGGATTAGCAGTAATCCTTTTTCGCTTGTGCGCCAGAGCCGGAAGTCGATGAATTTATCAAGTCGATCCCGTAAGTTCTCGCGGTTTTTGGAAAGCGTGTGAGAGCGCACGAGGAAAGCGGATGCCTTACACCGATCGTCGTTAACAGTCGCTTGCTTTCTAATTGAAGTTTCATAGAGTCGTAAAAATGTTAAACGTCCAAAGCAGTCTTTTATGCTGCTGTTTGTGATCCTCTAGCCCATTATCTTTTCGTAATCGAATATTCCTAGAAGCCTCGAGAGCCATTATCGCGCCAAAGCTGCTTTCCACAAAATATAAAAATAATCTACCAATACAAAATAAATAAAAATAAGTAATTCTATGAATATAAAAATAAATAATATTTATTCGTTGAAAAAGTTCCTATATTTCAAGCAACTTGCTTGTTTATGAAAAATCATAAACATAACGATTTAGAATGATGAAATTTATGCGTCAATGTATTATTTTTCTTCTGTATTAAGAATAACGCAGAACGTATAATAAAACATTTGTTCGTTTTTTTTTTAAATGCAGATTTAGCTAAAAATCAAAGGAAGATTTTGCGAATGGCAGAAAAATTTATGTTCGTCATCCGCGCAGATCGTACCGTTAGCTATTTGGCATTAGTCATCAATGTTCAGCTACACACTGAGGGCCGCGATATACGCACCATTCGGAGGCACACGCGAATTTGCGAATAAAACTCGATATCTGCAGCTACGGATATTCATGCATCGATACGCGTCACGTACATGCTGTATATCGTCCATGGAACGTAACGTCCGGTGTAATTTCATGCGTAATCTCGGACCTTCATATAGCTGTATCGTACGATTTTATTCTGAAAAGGACTGAGCCGATGGCCGGAATACCGATTTGGTACGAGGAAGGAAAATAAAGAGCTTTGCATCCTGATACGAAAGCCAAGCTGGTAGCATGTGCATAAAAGGAGTTGCGGTGTTTTGTACCTTTTTGAACCGTAATCGAAAATTACCTAACGAGATTTAGGAATACGGTTAACCAGAATAACTTTCTGCAGCACAGATATTTTGTAATTACATGTCGAATTTCGTATGAATTTCTTTTTCCAACATTGTAATTTCAGAATCTTGCTTTTTTCGTGATTAGCTTCGATAACTATCAAACATACTTAAATATATTACTGAAAAAGGTATATTGCTAAGTATTTAGTTTTATCGCTAAAAGAAAGAAGCAAGGAAAGTATCTCAATAGAACAATATGAATATCCAAATATACCGCGAATAACAAAACAAGAGATAATCAAAGAATGAGCTCTTACAAATAAGAGTTAATATTTCAAGGAATCAACATTTCGACTGGTCCCGTAGCTTTAGCCTCGATAATCTTGCGTCGACCAAACCTTTCCTACACTTCCTTCCAGGCAAATAAACCCACGATTAAAGCGCGCGCAATAAAAACCCCATCGATAGCTCCCCAGCGTGCGGTTCAATCGCGCGATTATCGCGCGTGCGAACTACCAATCGAGAATCTCCGATTTATACGCCCGTTTATCAGCTACACGCCGGACATAATAACCCGGGAATTTTCATAGGGCGCCTACGCGAATCGGCGTTCAGAAGGTTTTCGGCTTCAATTACACGTAAATCCCGACAGCTTTTCGGCTTCCTCCCCATTTTTTTGCCCTACGCCAGCGTTATTTTCGGCCGGTTTTCCAGTTTTATCCCCAACGACCCGATATATTCCCGGACGGTAAAAGCCGGAATTCGGCCCACAGTTTTCCCATTTGCTGGCAAATTCCTCCGATGTCCAGCTACCGGCTGCCGTGCGTGTATTTCATTCCCAGCGCGACCGGCCGCGTTGTTATCGGCGTTAAAAACTGTCGTCGAAAGAGTTGGGGACAGGAGGGTAGTGAGGGTGGCGAGGGGGGAGGGGAAAAAGGATTTCGAGGAAGTTGCCAGGAGGCCGGCCCAATTTTCCCCAGGGAATTCCTTTCGACGAATGAGCACCAGGTTCGGCCACGTTGTTTCCTCGCCTCCTCGCTTTCCTGTTTCCCGTCGAGATTCGTCCTGGCCGATCATTAACACTGTTCACGTGGAAAAAAACAAAATACGCGGGCGATCCAGAGGGTTTTTTTTTTTTTGTTGGAAGTAGCGGAAACGAATTTTCGACGAGAATTAATATTCGTACTGGTGTCTGTTTTGGAAAATTATTGGCACGGGTAGTTTCTCTTTTTTTTTTTTTGGTATTGTTTGTATGCTCTCGCTGTTTTGCTGATTTAAAATGGATTTGTAATAAATAGTGGTAATCGTTATGATTTATTAATGGAAAAGGGATGGATTAAGGTTTTGTGTGTTTTTTTTTGTGGGTGTCGAATGTCTTGAGCATTTTTTAGCTGAGGAAGTTGTTTTATTATGACGTGGAAATGCGTTATTCTGACATTGCATTGTAATTGCAAGGTGGAATCGGGAGGACACGAAAGATGGTCGGAGCGCTAACATACCTGAGACCCGGGAGATCTATTTTCGTCGATATACCGTTTAGGAATACCGCGGTTCATTATAGATTAGCTGTAATTAATGTTATGTTCGGCAGTAAACCATAATTAGCATCTAAATTCCAACGTGGAGCCCACATCGCACGTGTAAACTCCCTGTAATTTATTGCCCACAGGAATTACGGTCCTGGCTGCACGGATGTTGCACGGAGTTATTTGACAAACCCCTTACGCGAGAAAAACTGCTCGAGATTGGAGTATCCCATCTGCCAGAAACAGTGGCGGGAAAAAACGATGATATTAAAAAAGCGTGCACGACCAAACCTGGATCATTCGGTGTCAGCTTCGTACACTCTTCCACAGTAACTTTATCCTTCTATTCTACACGAACGAATCCAACTTCCAAGAAAACATTTTCTCCACATAGTTTCGCTTCAAATAAACTCTTTTATTCGTTAATCAATATATATCAATAACACAAACCTATACAATGGTGGAAATCAAAATATGGCCAGAGTACTAAAATCCAAGCAAAACTCAAGTTATAGGAGAGTAAGTATTATAATTAAACTGTCAATGATCAGTCCTAATCTCGAAATTCGATCCATTAATCGAGTAACTTCTCGAGGTTTTGAAGACCAATAAGAATCAGCGCGCGACCAGAGGAAGGATCAGAGATCAAATTAATATATGATACGACACAGTTTCGTTAATTCTGCATAAAGCAGGCTGTTCCTCTTTTCAAAAAACCCGCCGTTTTATTCCGTGGACCAAATTGGCCCGTGTCAGAGACAGGTATATCAGGAATCTCCATAAAGCCCTGTGTTAAGACACGACCACGCGAAATCCGCTTTTCTGCGGTGGAACTCCACAAAACAATGGCGGGCATAAATTCGCGATTGGCTATGGAGGCGTCGAAAAAGTCGGGCTTTTGAAGGAAAACATTCACCCCCCCCCCCTCTCCTGGCCGCGTTTTCCCGATACGCGTCGCTTCGAAGACGATAAAAAATGCGGCCGACGAGCCGGTCACGCGGAAAAACAACGCTCGGCTATTTGTCAGAGGTAAAACCCGCCGCCGCGGGAACAAAGTGCCGCTCGCGCTCGTACGTCACCTTGGGGGCGGAGAAAAAGCGCCCCCCCCCCCACTCCGACCCCTCCCTGGCGCTCGTTCCGTTTTGGAACTCGTCGATCGTGACTTACGGAACCCGTGGAATCACTCAACTCTTCGTCACAAGCGCGACATAATTTTACGTATAGACATTAGGCGCGCAACTTTGCTTCCGCCCCTTTTCCTATTCACTGCTTTTGCTATGGATAATGGAGTTTTTTTCAAAGCGGGATTTGTATGAAAGGTGGGAGAACGTAGTGGTTAATAGTGGACAATAGATTGAATTATAAATGTATAACTGATTTGACAAAAAATATTTGAATTTTGGGAAGAAAGTGGCGATGCAAAGTTGCGTAACTGTAACGTATGGGGGATGAAATCTTGATGTGGCGACGGAATTTTATTTGATACGTTTCGATGGATGAATAAAGAATGAAAAATTCGACGTATGAAGAGAGATTAACTTAACATACTGAGGAAATATTATGTAATGTATCTCAAGTGAGTTTCGCAAAAAAAAAAAGAAAAAATGAAGAAAAACAGGAACAGAAATGACATAATATTCCGTGCATGACAATTGAACTGTGGATTTTAAGAACCTGTGCATTCCACAATACAGTGTAATTGCAGAATACATTGTAATTCAGTAGAATGGTAGGTCGTTGAGATTATCAGGTGCGTGCAAATGTTTTTATCTCCCTTCGCAAATTTTCACTCCATTTTTCGGACTTATGGAATACATTCCGATCTCTCTTTCTCTCTTTCTCTCCCTCTCTCTGGCTCTTTATCGTTTCCCGCCTGAATTCTAGATTGCATTGTATTCTTTATGTATGACGAAAATAAAGAGAAACAGGGTGAAAGAGGAGAGCAAAAGGTGTGCAATGCACCTGTTGTTAGCGCGCGTCCACCGTGCTCGTAATTTCGATCGTGGCTTTCACGCGATCCTGCGAATCCTTTTACAATTTCTCCCCGGTGCAGAAGTCCTGCAATCATTAATACCCGTCCTTCGGGAAACTTCGCATCGATAACGATTAGGATCGTGGATCTTATGCTCCCACGTACTGAGCCAGCTCTCGTTGCGGCTTCAACTTCGATCGTGTATTTCCCTGGACTTCGCGAATAGGGAAGTTCGCTCCAATCAAAGTTATTAATATCGACCCTTTGTGGTCGTAACTTTGATCACGGACATCGCACACTCGCACGTCCCCTCCCGATTTATCGATCCTACAATTACAGAATCCCTATAAAACTATTTCCACGATGTTCCGCATTCAGCCGAGCATAGTTCGGAATTTCTGTTAGACCATCGACGCACGGATGCAATTTATTCCAACCTCCAGCCTCGATCGTCCGACTTCCGGAAAGTCTTTTCGAAAGGCGATACGCGTTTTATTCATTAGCCAAGTGCCTCCAAGGAACGTTTCTTACGTCGAGCCTCGAGCTTTCTGGGGAGCAACAATAACGCCGAATGCCCCACTTTATGGTCGAAACGCCTTACTAACGAACCAATTATTGCTCCACGCAGGAATAAAAAGCCAGTAATTGCCTTAGGTGGGAGGCTCGCCTCGGCGCGAAAAGAGACGTTGTAACGGTGAGAAAAATAACGACGCCTTATCCCCGTACCCTCCTTCTCGAGTCATCGACCCTCCGGTTAACCCGGCGTGTAAAGCGGCTGTACAATTAGCGTGAAATAATGTTTTGCAATTAGAGGTACGACGGAAATTACGGAATACCTTTCGGCGCTGCAGTAAAGATTGCGAGCTCCGTTTCGTACTTTCAAATTTGCTTCTCGAATCGCTACTCGAAAGGAAAGCAGGGCCTGGGACTGTAATTACCTCTGGACGGAATAGAGAATGGGCACTTTTCGCGTGGCAGGGCGCCGAATTTACTGCCGATGCCGGTGCAGCCTCGCGAGCAACGGATTTTTCGGCCCTGTTTATTGAATATTCGGAAATTAAATTTTTATCCCGGGGAAAAGCGCCAAACCGTGTTTAACGCGTGTATGGATACCTCCGACGAGGATTTATCTTGTTTCAATAGCTTCCGTACATAGGCACGCTTGATTCATGTATTTATATATCTATATATACTGATATTTATATATCGATATATGCTGATGATTATAAAAGTCGTATTTTTATTCACCGCAAATATGATTTCATATTAGTCATTTAAATGGGCGCGATGTAAAATACGCGACAAATGGATTTTTCGAGATTTACTATCTAGAGCGCTTTTTTAATTACATCGTATATTTTATTATAAGGTAACGTCGACAGGTATCGGCATCAATGCCAATATTTTCTACTAATTTTCAATGTGTATTCATATATTTCAATGTAAGGTAGCATCGACGAAACGTCAGAATCAAAATGAATATAATTCCCTAATTATCTCATAATAAATTCAAGGCTTTGATAAATCAATCAGCACTCTCCTGGCCCAACATGCTTGAGAAATATTCACTCCTCCCGGATCGTTCTGGTCCTCTCAAGCATTCTCACCGATTACTCGAGGAAGTCGATGCAATTTTTCCTCGTACTTCGTCCGATGGATCGCCCCGGGGCCGCCGCTTCGTTTGGAAACGGTCAGGAAGCTCGATTTCGCCGGGCTCCCCATAGGTATTTTAGATATTATCCTGAATTCGTTGCAAACTGGCACGTGAACTATCACGCGAGCTCCTGCAGGGAGGGCCGTCCCTTCCCAGTGTTTCCACTCGCCTCAAATCGCCCCTCGGTCCCGCCGACCTCGGCCTGAACTTCGAGCCGATCGTGTGTCCCGGTTTCAACGGGCAACCCTGAATTTTATGCACGTGATGAGCGATCGTTCGTCACATTCTACGGTAAGCTGCCCGCATAGCTCGTTCCGCAGCCCTTCCGCAGTATCAAATCAAGCCTGCAGAGGTTCGACCACCTGCCAAAATCGATTCGAGTGCTCTAATGAGCCGAATATCGGTTCAGGTTACTCCTATCGGCGTGGGTTTAATGCATTAATGTAACCGATATCTGCCGATGATTCAATCGTGGCTACTCGGGGATTTCTTGGTACGAGCAGGGCTTTTATAATTTCAAGATGGAGAACGTGCCTCTTTTTCTCGATGGAAACACCGACTTTACCGATAGTCGAGGTAATTTATGGGTGGGCGAAAAACTGGTGGACTGGGTTGTTGGAGTACAAGCACATTGGTTTAAAGCGTGGTTAATGGTGAGGTTTTATAACCCTGATTACTCGGTTGATCGCCGTCTTTCCTTTGTTATCCCGATAACGGATGGATTAGAGCTGTGCGCGGATGACGAAAGTAAAGCGCCAAAGTTCGGCCGATCTAATCCCAGGAGGAGATACCGCCTTTAGATTGGGTAAAAAGTGGAGTGACGTATAATCGATGTCGCCAATTTCGTGCATGCGATTATTCGGGCTCTCGAGTTTTCGTGAACTTTACACTCTTCTGGGGGTATTAATTAGGTTGGCTTTCGGTATGGAACTCCGGCGAGGCACGACATTCGTGACCAAAGTGCGATCCAACCTTGAACAACCGTCCCACGTTCTGACACGAGAGTGAAATCTTGTGTTCGTGCGGACCCATCGATATTCCGTATAGCCGTGTAATTTGCAAAATACGTGAAAAGGAAGACGCGAATGTTTCTGTAAGACGCTTGTGGAATGTTTATTGACTTATCTGATTTATTGGAAACATTTATTAACTTATCTGATTATTTCTAACGATGTACCGTCTTTCTTGCAGGATGACACGCGCATGATGAAAGTGGGGGACAAGAAGCGATGGATACACGATCCGGACAGTGAGTGAAAGAATTATACCAGACTCCCAAAGCTTTTACCATTTTAGCTTAATGATAAGAATCGATAAAGATTATGAATTCGGTTTGTATAATCAGCGAGGTATAGCGACTCTACAAAATTAATTCACAACTCTTTAGCCTTGTACTGGGAGGGCCATTTAAAAGTTTGTTTCCAAAACCGCTATAAAATGAATCTACATCGATATTCAAAACAACATTTTTTTTTATCGTGAAGGTTGGAGTCTCCGATTTAAGAATGAAAAACCAGAACGAAAATTACAGATATAAGAGAAACAAACCAGTAGATGGCTCTATACATCGCGATGGACGATTTTTCGTTTTCACAAAAATGATTTTCGCATTAACCCTTAATCACTTGCGTATCCACAAACCCGACGTGAACTATCAAAACGTAGGATACTCCTTGAAAAATCGCCTTTAGAATGCTTCCATCATTTTTTCCCTAAAGTATATATACATCTCGAAGGGCGATATTCCACGTGGTTTTTTTTTCCATGCAAAATTCAGCCTTCCTCGCGTCCTATTCCTCGATGGGGAGAAAAAAAAGGCATCGATCGATGGCTCGTGCAAGTCGAGTTGCCTCGCGGATCGGTTGTTCGGACGTGTAGTGCCTCGTGGATTTTTCATCGTTTTCCCAGCGACACCTTTCCCAAAAGCCCCCCCTCTCCCCCCTCCTCTGCGCGCATCGATCCACTCGAAACCCGTCGGCCCTTACCTTTCGGCCGAATTTTTCATGCGCGCACCCTTTAGCCGACAGGAGGAGTCGTAAAGTCCCGTGTCCTGCCTGAAATCCAATGGAAATCCCCGGCCTTTTAACTCCCCTGGATGCGATATTTATCGCCCGGAATTCGCCGCTTAAATTTCCCGGGGAAAAAAAAGGCCCGAAAATATTGCACCGGAAAAGGGAAGGCAGCTCGGGGCCTGCCAAGCCGCGAAAAGGCGTAGAATCGACTGATTGCCTTTCAGCGCGATGCCTTTCGCGTTTATTGCGCCCGCTGAAAGTTTCTTTTGTGCGCCTCGATGGGGTTCTTGCGTGGAAGGGGTGCCCGGTTGGCAACGGTGTATTAGGATTAAATACGGTCTTGCATGCGGCGCGTGAAAAGGTTCGCCAGCCCGTGCCAGGGCTCGCGAGAAAAAGGGTTGCTCGTGAGCGCGGCTCTGATGTCGTGTCGTATAATCGCATTGAGTTTCGAGAGGAGAATGTCTGCCTTTGGCCTTGGAGAGTATCGGGGATATTTTGAGGATGCCTCACAAATCGGGGAGTAGCTCTCTCTAAGCAGACTATTTGCCAGAGGTAAATATTAATGGATGCCGCAAGAAAGGGATTTATGTTTTTATCCGCGAGCTCTCGTTTCTTTGAGCGATCGCTGAAAGCGGGATGAGTCTTTGAAAGTCCTTCCGTGAGGCGTACGAGGCACCTTTCGTTGGGCGCGGAACTTTAGAAATTTATTTATCGTGCAGCTTAAAGCTTTGCCAATAAAAGGTGGCTCTACTGAAATATTTCCTGCGTGGCTTCGAGGGGAAAGTTGGTTGCGCTACTTGGGAGTTTCCCTCTCGCATAATCTTGACTTTCGAAATATATTTCTCGAATTACCGGGGCGTAACTACTTTGTTAGTAGCTAACAGCATTAAAGTTACATAATATTAAAGTTACATAACAACGTTAAGGCCGCTACATTATTAAGGGATTTCTGTCCCGAGACAGTTAGCGCAATATCTTGCGAGTATAACGAAGCTGTATTATTTGTTCTTGGAATTTCGAAAGATATTCGTAAAACGGCTCACTTTGGTATCACGCTCGGGCCGTTCATTCTCTCCTCCTTTCCTCGCGCGCTTTTCCGGAATCGCTCGCTTGTTTCACAAATCGTCCCGTAAATCGCGCATGATTCATAATCCTTCGCTTTCGCGAAACATTCAACGCGCGCTTCGAAGCGATCGTTGTTTTTCTAAGAAAAACGGCGAGTCATTTTTCTCTCATTGCGACATCCGGAGGCGGATCCATCCGTAGGGTCATTCAAATATTTACGGTTGCAGGTGTAACGGCCTTTGGAGTGTCTCGTGTCGCAAAAACCGGTTCTGTTTTGGATCACGGCCGACGAATGGTTTTATGGCCGGAAAAATACAATGCCCTGAAAAATACCGCGAAAAACCTTTCGTGCGATCGAGCACGCGGTATGGAAATAATGTCGAAAAAGCGTAGGTCGCTCGGCACACAATCCGGTGTGATCGTTTTTCAATGTACGATCGCGTTATCTCGCGGCCATTTAATTTGCCAAAATATATTCGTTAAACATTTTTCATATATAATGAGGATTTTCATTTACTTCCAATTTCTTATTCCGAGTTTAAAGTGGGATACGGCTTTTCACGATACGATAAAAAGGTACTGTAAAGGATCTCAGATGTTGGGACTGCTTCCTTTCAGTATTCAGCATCAGTATCCATTTCGATCAACTACTTTCATTCGTATGATTTATATTCACGTTATACGTACTCCTATCGAACTATATTTTCATCATATAACAAACTTATAAGCCTAATTTAATAAAATTGTATAAAAACTTTATTTTTACATAATTCATATAATAATTCTATTATTATAATTATATTGCGTAAAAATTAAAAACACGATATAAACCTAAATTAAATTTTTCGTACTAACTTTCTATTATTAAATTGTACCACACGAGAAAGTAAGTTATTCCTGCAGTTTTCATTTAATTCATAACCTTTACAACGAATACCACACACCAACTGGCGAATACGAAGAAGTCATACGATGCTCGCAATGATCCGTAAAATTAACTCTCGAATATACTTAAAGCAAGGAATTTAAAAGTTATATACAAACATATTATACATAAACTATACAAATATATATATATATATATATATATATATATATAAACAAAAATATATATAACCTCTTTCGATCATTAGAGAAGGCGCTGCAGGGTGGAAATTTTTCCACCTCCATCCGAGATCGATAAATACGATCTGCACAGCGGTCGTTCCTTCGGGCCGTTGGCTTTTCTTCGTTAAATTGAATCGTGACGCGAAACGAGGAATCGGCGCAATTACTTCCCTGGTCCGTAAGAATAACCGCGGGAATAGGACTGAAGGAGTGAAGGGGGAGGGGGGGGGGCTCATATTAATGGTCGCCACCGCGAAATGGTTTAAGGAGGGAAGAAAGCGCGCCGAGTCGAGTCACGTATTTAATACACCGTTCCACGATCGGTCCGAGCACTCGATTTCACAGCCTCCTCCGGCGCAGAAAAGTGACGAGGAGACTTCGCCGCTTCGAAAAGCCAAAGTATACGGAGATGGTTTTGTATCTCGAAAGCGGCTTCCCCGATACTGGATTCAAACGGTTATGGGCCAAGATCAAACGGCCGCGCATTGTAAATGCGCTTAAAGGGAATTGAGGGGGCTGATTAAAAGCGGAGGATGGCGAAAGGATGTTTCGTGGATCGTACCTCGGGGATTCGCTCGAAGCTCGATGCATTATCTCGAGTCTCCTCGCGATATAAGCGCGCTGAAGAATTTTCCGCGGAATGAAAAGTATTCCTTTCATAACGATAGGAAGAAAAGAGGAGCAAGAAGAAATGTCAATGGGATTCACGCACTGCAAATGGAAAATTTATGGAGAATCGTTTGAATTTGAAAAAAAATCTGTAAGAAGTGACTGAACGGTCAGTTGATCGTGAATTAAACTATGATTATCTCAACATTGATGTGAAAATTCAGGAAAATTTCGCGACATAGTAGAGTGGCTATTGAGCATAATCTAATGATGTTGATAGTATCAAGTATCGAAGGGCTATAATTTAGTGTAGGTATGTATAATTCCTGAATGATAATGCGGGGTTTCGAGCTGGTTTTAGAACGGTCAAAGAATCCTTCCATGTGCGCCAGGTGCCAATAGAAATCACCGGCCTCGAGGTTCCGCTTAGGTCGCCATAAATTGTGACCATAAAATGATACCGGCAATTACGCGTTATCTGTATAATTTAATCGTGCCCCGTTCGAAATAACCGCGCAATCCTTTCGTGCGCTCGATTCAGCCGCCTTATCCGCGCCAGACAACGATCACCCGGGGGCACTCTGCTAGGAAGTGCACGGTGCATCCTTAATTCGAATGTAGTTGCCACGATCGCAGCGCGATGCATCTGAGAAAAAAGAAAAATCGGCAAAGTGTCCATTTTATTAGCAGAATCACGACTCTTAAATGTTCACATCGCGAAATAAACAACTGGAACAACTGGAAATAACAAACGAATTGTTAATGTCGATTTAGGACATATTATTGCCAATCATATTTAACATTTCTCAACCTTCTACTTTATTGTGCTATATCCTTGGTTCGTGATCTTGGGTTTTACATTCGATATACTTCGTATGGCGATCGTTTTATACTTCTGGTCTTAAACATAGGCATCATTGCTAGTCACATTGCACGTAGGACGTTTCCATGTCTTTAACATATTTCAAGTCGACGATGTCGAGAAAGTTGGTTTTTCATTTGAACGTGAGTTGGTAACGGAGGCAGTGGAAAGATTCAGCCATTTACGCGAACACGTATTTAGCATTAAACCGTCGAGAGGCCCTTTAGGAAAGAATTAAATTCTTAACATTCACCGCTATAAGTGTTCACCGCTTGCGGTTGAGGATTTAATTACGGGCTTAACCTGCTCCCGTTTCTGGTGTTTCTAAGAGCACATCATTATCAGGTGAACGCAATTACGCTTATGCATCATTGATGTCATAAATCTCTTGTAGAAGAGCACGGATATTCCACCAAACATCGGTCGCTTAAACGATTACACGAGACAGAATTAATGCAAAAATTTCGAATTAAATAGCCATTCAAAAAAATATTCTAAATAGCCATTGATAAAATATAATAGATTTCTAACGACCGCCATTAATATATCTATTCCAAATAGCCATCGATAAATAACAATAGATTTCTAACGAGCAGAGAAACCAACCTCTGAAAAAATAATACAGTTTTTCATTATCAGATATCGACGACCTCCATTTTCACTCACCTCCGTATAATTCTTTAAACCATAATTCCAGATAAATTTTCCAACCGACGAAGAATCGTTTAACCTTCTCCAGGCAAAATCATTATTTTTACAAATTAAATTTCAAAGCTAAATAATTCAGAGGTACTCGATTAACAGAATCAGCTTATACGAATGATGCCAACCGACATCATTAGCCTGAAAAAAGTTTAAAGGTACTCCAAGTGCCAATAGCAGTCATCGATTCCTTTTCATTCTTAAAACGATACAAGATCATCCCTAAATCTCACGCGATAAGCGAATTCCCTGGCT
The DNA here is from genome assembly GCA_038496175.1 of Ampulex compressa. Lineage (NCBI taxonomy): Eukaryota > Metazoa > Arthropoda > Insecta > Hymenoptera > Ampulicidae > Ampulex > Ampulex compressa. The sequence goes on along the minus strand of JBCFXI010001644.1, from coordinate 11,148 downwards.
CGCACCCTCCCTATTCTTCCGCAAATCCATAAATTAGCCCGCTATCTCAGAGCCAAGCGCGTGACCTTCCCCGTGAACGGTATTGCGATATCGATTACGGCGTATATTACAGTATTGACAATTACGGGGCGCACAATGCCCGTCGAAATCGGTAGACTTCTGGGCGAATTGGACGTCTCGGAATGGAGGAGGCCAGGGCCCGATCGATCATACATTTTGGAGATTGAATGATCGCCGATGCTAATGGCGTGCCGGATAACGCGGAGAACAACGAGGCGCCGCGCGATAAGCCGACGACAGTAATGCCGGCTTGCAATTCGATGCAGATGCAGATGGAGTCGGGACGGTTGCATCGGTTGCAAGATGCAACGGGCCCGTGCCTGGGGAGTAGCAGGGAACTCGTGCGTTGTATCGCGAGATATCGGTTGCGCTGGAAATTTCCTTTGTCAGACTTTGCCTTTGGGAACATGTTATTGCGCAGATTTTTGTGAAAAAGATGAGGAACACTTTTCAGGATTGTAAGAGTTATTTTGTGGATTTATTGTTTCAGGAATATGATTTGTATATATATGCATGCTTTTTTTATGCAGTCTGTTTTAACAGGATTTTGAAGTAACTCGGTTGAAGGAAAGAAGGAATCGTCCTTCGTTTTTTTACTGTTAAAAGAAATAAATCGCGTGAAAAGGGAGGGCGATTTTTTCTTCGACCCTGCTATTTTAAGGTTATGTAAAAATAGTAGATAGGTTTATGCAGTCGAGTGATATTGTTAACTTATAGTTAAATATGCTTTTGCATTTAAAAGTATACGTGGAAACGTTCCTAATTTTATTTATAATACTCAAAGCGATGAATCTTTTCTCGATAATATAATACGATTTGTCGAGGCTAGGATCAAATCTTTGATTACAAGTTTTCTACAAGACATACAAGCCAGAATCACACGCATTATCCAGCGAGTCCTGTAATTTCGTCCGCTTATCGTCTAATCTCAAATGGCGTTTCAGCTCGCATTTTTTTCGCGCGCAAACCTGCGCAATTTGACTCGAGAATAGTAATGAGGAAGTCGGTGCGTTGAATAGCGGCACGAGGAAATTCGAGTAATCGACGAGGGTGGAGAAATTCGACGGTTGCGCCGAGATAATCGGGAGATACGTCGGCTGATATATATTATCGAGTAATAATTAGGCGGCGGTAACGTACTTATTAGCGTGTAAGTGGGCGTTATTATTGGCGGTCATGGCCCATTACGGACGCGCGATGAAACGTCAATTCCAGCGCGCGATTCCTCGCGTTTAAACCCGCGAATCGCCGCGAGTGCCGCGTAATTAAGACGTATAAATAAAGGCCGAACGCGCACTTTGGTTAACGATCGAATTTATCGTCGCAGCGAAACGAATTAACGATCACGACTGGCCACTTACCTCCCCTGTCCTTTGGAAAGTCTCGCGAAAACCTTTGAAATCTTGGATAACCATCACAGTAGGCACAACCTTAAACATTTAGACGATGGATTAACCAAAACTGTATTCGGATATGTGTAGAGTACTTTGAATACGGATGTACTCCGATGTTTCTAACCTTCTTATTCTATACGAATAATACTTTTATGGCGCAGTTATTTATGACCAATTGCATATATTAAAAATGGTTTGTAAAGAAAAATAAATTGATCTAGGCAATAAGATTTCTTACCCAGACGATCGATCGTGCTATTAAATCCACGAAAAACTCGAGTCGATTTTCAAACTCTGTCCCTCGCCATTTTGATTTTGCTACAGGTACCTTAACCTCACTCCGATCATAACAACTGCGCGAGTCAAAACAGGAAAGCTCATTATAAAAGAGCAATGTCTAATACGCATATCCTATGGAGAATGGATTTGTAACCTACATTGGGGAGAAAATTTCGCATTGAATAACCTTATCAGTTGAGGCTGAGAGCGAGGGAAATAGGCGCGGGAGAAGAGGTGTGTGTGTGTGCGTGGAAAAGGCGTGGTTGGAAGACGAGATACGGGGAGAGGACGAAATTTCAGCGAGCAAAGTAACGGGGTATGACGGACGTCAGGTGGCACGCGGATGGAATATATTATAATCGCAGAAAGGACCGGATACCGCGACTTGGCCCGCGGAGCTGGGCCACTAATTTAGTTGGAACAATTCCACCCGCCTAGCCGCCTTCCCATTTCTGTTAGGAAAGTTCGTAAAAGGCGCACGGGATCCACTTTGCCGCGGCCCATTGTCGTCCGGACTTGCAAACTTTGCGAAGGACCGGCCATAACTAGCCGGATTAGCATATTGCGGCCATCGATATAATTACACTTCGAATTGCCAGGTGTACGGCCGCTTTTTGTCCCGCGATCCTGCTCGATAAATTTGCAATATTCGGGATTTCTTCGGCAGTCCTCGCGTGTCCTATAATCGCGAATTCGAACGAAGCTTGAATAAGTTGATGCAGATAAATAATGAAGTAAGTCCTTTTATAAAGGGAGGATGCGGTTGGTGATAAAATATTTAGCTTTCTTTCAACGGATTTGGAAACTGGTTCATTCGATGTTATTGCAAGTGTGGATTATATGTATGCGAAAGTGTAAGTATATATTAAATATACGAATTAAGTTATATACAAAATATATACTTTATTACTTATTACTTATCAAGTAATATACTTGAATATTATTAATAATTTTTTAATTAATAAGTAATAAGTAATAATGAACTTATTACTTATCAAGTTATCTTTTATTTTATTTATATTTTTTCTATTTTTTTTTGTTGGAGAAGAACGATAAGGTTTATGCAGAATTTTTAAGAATGAGGGATATTATTGTAGATGATCGATACATGGAACATCGACATTTAACTGTACACAATTTACGTGCATAATATTCTACAATACTTGGCGACCGAGTAATATAATATTCATGATTAGTTAACCGACTATCGTTACAGTCCTGAAGCCCGTTCCACCATCGCTGCGTCGTCCTTTTGCTCTGCTCTGCCATTTTCTACTTATCGTATAATTAACGTTGCCTCGGAGAAAGGAAAATGGCGTTTGCTTTATACCGGCTTTAATTGAATCCCATCCAAGTTTCAGTTTCCAGAGTTTCCATCGGACATTTAGTTCCATGGGTAGCGTTAAATGTCTCCCTGGAGGGGAAGGGCGCGAGATTCGTCGCGCTTTAAAGCTTGCAATGCATTTCTTCCTGCATTTCCTGGCGAAGATCATTGAAAGTTATTCGTAGTGTTTCAGAAATAAACCTCTGAGCTTTGGAATCATACTAACTATAGCCATGGTGCATCTTCGAACTTTCGTTCACACTTTTTCTCAGTTCTAATCAAGAGTAAGATATGTTTTCATAGTTTCATATACCCTATTGCCAGTTGGATGCTGCATAAACTCACATCAGATCTCAAACTTTCTTTACTCCTTATTAACGGATGTATACCAAGGATATACTTTATCGATGACGAAGCAATGAGATATAAAGTCATAAATACGAATAATCGTTTATGAAGTACTTCAGATCTCATGATCGAACTTCCCTTAAAGTGTCAAAATAAATTAGATCAACCATTCATCATCAAAACGACAAGTTTGATCTCATCAAAATATTGACAATAGACGTAATTTGTGATCGTTATTTTAGAAAACGTTCTAGAGACGATCGTTCTAAAAAATCCGTCTTCGGGCATTGGTGTCCTTCAGCCACGCACAGGGCGTGCTTGTGACCCAGTAAATTCCTCAAATCCAACAGACACGATTGTCTACCGTCGTCAATTTCGCGCCGGCTACAATCCAGCAAATTAATCGAGGTTTGTAACTACGTTTGCCCTAAGCTACAGAGAGCATTTCGGCAAGTTACACATTTTGGGCCGACGGTTGCGCCAAGGCAAAGTTGCCATAAGCGGGGCTCGATGATCCCCGAAAGCATTAAGTGCCCCGGCAAACTTTGACATCAGCCAACGACGAGGGTTTCGCATCACGACCCCGGGACCCTGGGTCCTTTACTGCTGGATTTATGTACCTCGAAGGAGAGCACGCCGCGATCGTAGGGCCAGCGCTCTAGGACAAGGGCCATGTGCAATGTCCGTGATAAGGAGCCTCGATGAATTGCAGGGACGATTGTTGTGCATTATGTGTTTCCACCTGGGCTCTCGAAGGATATTTATCACGTCGGTTGTCATGTTTGTCCGTTTTATTTTTTTACCCTTTCACTCGCTCGCTAATATTTGATAAGGTGCTTTAATAAATTTCAGGAACGATTATTGTACACCGTATGTTCCTACTTGGATTCTCGGAGGATATTTATCATGTCGGTTGTCGTGTTTGTCCATTATATACTTTACACCCTTGTCCGCTTGTTAATATCTTATAAGGTGGACACATTTTTTTCTCTTTTTTTTTGAGACAATATTTTATCAGTGGAACATGTTCATCGCTGAATTCGCAAGAAATGTTTGCAATGATGTCATAACGCCTGTTATCAAATCTCACTTTGCAAGGACTAGTTTATTTTATAGTCGAAAAAAAATATGACGAATAACATCAAGAAAGCTGGAGGATTTTCCATGTTATATATATATTTTTTATATATATATATACTATAGTTCTACTGGTTCGTAATAGTTATATAACAATTCTCAAGTATCCACTTTATCAACTCCCTTCACCAATTTAATTATTAACTAATCACCTTTTTGTATTTTTCTATCAATCCCAATGGATTAATATCCTTATCAGTTAATTAAATTTAAACTTAACATCTTAAACCTAGATTAAATAAACTTATCCATCGGTGCCAAAACATAATTAAAGAAAAAAAACAGCCTCTTCGTTACAATCACGATCTTTTGCGGTCGTATTTGTATACGAAGTAGAGACGCTGCGATGGCGAGACTTAGGCGCGGTGAGACAAGAGGCATGTGCAACGACCGTGATAAGAAGCTTCGATGAGTTGCAGGGAGGACGAAGCCGGTGGAAGCGAGAAACGGTCTCTCTGCGGATTAAATCGTTCGGGGCTGCTTCGAAACCTCGAGCAAGGGAGATCGATGACCCAATTCTTTGCCGCTTCTATCCGCGTTGGAATTGTTAATTTCAGCTCGTTACGCATTATTGCTAAAAGGAACGATCGTTTCGCCATTATCGCCATGATTGCTAATGATATTGTTATAATGCGTTCGAACGAATAAGCGAGTGCGGCGTTAATGCGCGGCGTACGAACAAAGCGCTGGATTATATTATTTTCTGAATGATGTTGGGCAAATAAATGAGGTGACATCGATCAAAGGGACAAAGGGAGGCTGTAGCCTTGGGTGTTTTTTCGAAAGATCCTGGCAAAGTATCGGGCGAATGCGGGAAAGAGCTGCGGGCGTAAATGTGAAGGATTGGAAACTTGGAAGATTTTATGCCCAGGGAGTGGAAGATCGATGGTCTCGAACGGGCTTAAGTACTGGTAATGTTGTAAAGTTAATTCTGGCATCGTTCGAGAGGAAAAGAAAGTTTTGAATAATTCTTCTACCTAGCTGTTACACGGGAAATTTAATTCCCAGGAAGGCCATTAACACCGTTTGAAAATTGGATCCAATGGCAGACTTCGTTTCGGTTTGATTAATATTTAGGAGGTTAATTCATGTACTCGGGTATGCCAGACGATGTCCATCACCCATAGGTATTATTAGCTTCATTGAAATAAACGAAAAATTGATTATCACGTTAAATTCATATTATCCATATAAGCTCTTTCCATACTGGTTTTTTCCCTTGTAACTCGAAGAGGTAATATTGCCGCAAACAAATATAATTTGTGGTAACAGTGTAAGATTCACAATAATTGTTAGTATTCTATAAACTGGAAAATTATTTTCTCAAACAAATTTAATACATTAATGCAATATTATAATAAATACTTTGAAAAAGCTTAGAACTAATGCCGAATCATCCGTTCTTGTATATAACAAATAAATTTTATTTATATCCACTATAATCTCTTCTCCTCATAATTATCCTTATCTCACCATTTAAACAAATTTTCGTACTTCTTAGAGCAAGATGAAGAAAAGGTGTTTCGCATCGAATTAATCATCACGTTTAATACTCGTCATTTCTACCATTACCACAATCACTATAATTTTCATACTTTACAACAGTCCAAGGAAGTGCACCAAGCTCTCCAACCATCTCGTATCTCCCGCTCGAAATTTCTGTTCGTCGATGATCTGCCGCCATATTTGCCGCTGGAATATCGCCGTGGCGAATGGATGCACCTGGGCTTCCGCTGTCTACTTTTCTTGTCAGAAATCGGTAGCTGCTCGGCCGTCACGGATCGAACCCATCGGCGTTGAAGCCTCGCGCTTGGAAAAGTGTCGGCTCGCGTTATTGCCCCAGGCCCCCTCCCCTCCCCCTCCCTCCTCCCCCCACCACCACCCTGAGATATGCAAAGTTCCGCGAAAATAAATTATCCGGGAATTCTGGGGCGAACTTTGGCCGATCTCTTCGAAATCCGGTCGGGTTTCGAGAGGATTCCGTCGCCTTATTAAAATTTCGCGGCGGCCGAAGTTTCTGTTTATTCAGTTCGCACGATCGGATGAGAAATCGGCGAAGTTTTGCTACGAGGGAACTGGTTTTTTCTTCCCCTTTCGCGGGCAAAATGTAATATTTCGAGGCTCGTCCTGGATCGCGGGAAACGCGTATTGATTGTTTAAACTTTTGATATGGAGCGAGGGGGATTTATAATAGGCTGTATGAAATCCTCTCGGTGTTATAATTGTTGAGATTTATTATACATCGTGCGGCACTAGAGTCGAAGATGAGTAGTCGTTTCCTTGTATCGTTTGTATCGTGAAACGATGAATATTTATTATTGCAAACGATTTCTCGTCGATGTTAATTACGAATATATACGTTGCATAAATAACATTTTGGTTCCTTTTTGTAATATATAAGGTGTACAACTTTGCTTCCGCCAACGATGGACAGTACTTTGAATCATAAATGTATACCCGGTTTTTGACGACAAAGCCTGAATTTCAGAAGAGAACCAACAACAACAGAGTTTGCACACCTAATATAAAGGCTAGATTAAACAATATCCCCGCTTCATTCGCGAATAATGTCCCATTATTCGATCGCGGATGGCTCCTGTCGCGGGTCTTTTCAAATTGTCCGGTTAAACGCAGGAGGAGTCGGATGTCTCCAATAAAAAGCCGGAGTTTTTATCCCCAATAACGGGGAATCTTCCGGCGTCCAACTTCGGTAAATTCCCGTTTAATCTCTCTCCCCGAGCTTTGCCAATAATCGCGAGTCGAAGGGGAAAAAAAAGAAAAAGAAAAAACCGAACCGTCTCGAACCGCGAGAGAGTTTTCACTCAACCGACCGGACTTCCGCTTCGTGACTCGACTCTGCACATGACTCCATTCGCGTCTAATCTTGCAAAATTAAGCAGCCCAGAAAGTAGTCGTCTTAATTCGTGTACTTCTTTAATTCCGTACTCGTCCTCTACCTTCTACATCCCTCTCTGTCTCTCTCTTTCTGCCTCTCTCTCTCTCTCTCTCTCTTTCCCACTCTCTCTTTCTCTCGAAGAATATTACTTTGAAGTAGGAAGGAGGCAAATCATAGAGGAAACTTTTAATTGAACGCGCGACGAATCCTTTCGGGCGTCTGAACTTTTTTTCCCTTAACTTGCACGCGTTTCACCCGACGGACGTCACTTCCTCTTGAATCGGAGGAGCCTGACGGGGAATTCGTTCAGGACCTCGGATTTATTCCCGAGAATGGATTTTAATGGTCTAACCTGAACTTATTCGAGGAATCGTACGCGCTTCGGAATTAAGAGTTTTGAGTAGCGAAATTTTAGAAGGTCGAAACGACTTTCCCTTTTCTCATCGAAGATTTGGCGGGTGATATGAATTACTCTTAGCTCGATGGTTTATATTATGTAGGAGAATTGGTCGTACTCTGGTTTTCGCACGCTTTGGTACTCGAAATGTAGAAAGATCCTAATTCGATTTTTCGACGTACCATCGAAGCGGTATTACTTTTTCCTTATAGTTTATAATCCCATTTGTTTATTTGGCGGGTGTGCCGTTGGCGACCGCCTCGAGAGTTCACGGACCGTCGAGTAATCGTTTTCTGCCTATTATCCCCATCGTCCAAACAAAGTTTCCCAAATTGCGTTCCGCGCGACGTAAATAGGCGCTTCGTGGAGAAAAAAAGGATCCTCGACGGGGGAAGTGTCTTCTGAACTTTTAAAAGTTAAGTTCACTTCCTCCCAGTCCTCCCCTCCGCTTCGCTATAAATGTTGTATTGAATTTTCGGCAAGGAAAGTTCTTTGATCAATCTCGAATGTGAGGCGTTTATTTAACTCATAATTTACCATTCTCCCTTTTTTAGCACACCTGTTTTCTATTTATTTCTACCTAATCAGTGGAACTTTTAATTTTGCTCGTTGTGTCCAAGCGTTGTACCGACTGATATAAAAGTTCATGCAATTCTTTCAAACATATTTGTTCTTTTATTAGCTTACTAGCTTACAGGAAACGAAGCAATCAGTGCATTGTTTAGGTTTGCACTTGGCTTTCGCATACAGTGGCTTAAGACGCTTCCGATCGGCGTTGACCGACGATCAACGCACGATAAGGCGGAAGCTTGGCAGCTTGTTGCTAGTTTATACGAAGTCCAGGGACTATGCGCTGCTCGAGTGAAATTAATTTGGCGGAATTCGATTCGAAGCGAAATTAAATCGTGGCCACGGCGCGAAGGCGATATTTACGGCATGAATTTTGCAGACGACCGTGCGCCCTCGCCGGGGCCGTATTTCAATTTTAAAGAAAGCGCCCAGCCTTATTGCGCGGCTGTACCGACGTTCGGGAACAGAATTCCGCGATATTTCGTGAAAATTTCAGCCGCCAGCGCGCGATTCCTCATACGGCGGTGCAGCCAAGCCTGACTTATGTACATGAGAGAATTGCACCGCACAAATCATCGAGCCCTAACGAGGGCGAACATCTTGCTCCTTTGTCGCGTCTCTCGAAAATTTCGGCGTCCCCGAGTTTCCCTTCCCTTATTCCAAGTGCGAGAAACGCCACGAGAAATTTCGCTCGTCCGATGTCGTTTGCCTGAATATCAAGACTAATATTCCTACCTTCTGGATTCTATTAATTGCAATTGAACTGACCATATTCGAAATACCACTCTTCGCAGTATCAATTTAAATTAGAAAGCGAAGTTCAAAGTTTTCTCTAAACAAGTATAAATCCTTATATGACAAAAGGGTAGATTTGTAAATACAGAGATGATCTATATACTATAGTATTCGATGATAATTGATTTCAATAATTCGATCGAGGGATGTTTGCGCGCGAGTTACTAAGATACGATAATAATTTTCTATTATTTTTATTCCACGCTTTTTTTCGCGTGGTAATAATGCAAGAGTTCGAGGTGCCTCTCCAGATTTCCAAAAGCATAATTCTTTGTTGGAAAGCAGGGAGCAAGGACTAAATCGGAGTTTGCACCTTAGTAGCGCGCGTTGTAGCTCGCCCCGTGCATTGAAAAGTCCACGCTCTCAAACGGATCGTAACGCTGCTTTCGGCTCGTGTGTTTTGGATCGTACGGTCCGCCCTGAAAGGCCGTTTGCTGGAAATCGCGGGGCATCCCACGAGTATAAGGATTTCGCAGTAAATGCACGAAGGTGCCGCCATTCGCTTTTCTTCTCAGAAATCAAACGTCTCTGGTGCCATTCAGCGACCCGGATCCGTTTCGCCTTGGCACAAAGTCAAAGCTCGCGGTTCCATTTCGCTCCTTATATAATCCCCTCAAGAAAACATCGCGCGGCTTTTTGCTTCCTCCTTCGAGGCGCGATCGGGAAGGTTCTGGGGAGTTTTTAGAATCGACGACACCTCGCGTATCGACGATATTTTATCCCGGTGAAAACGCCCCTGGCCTCATCGAGCCTCTTTCTCCCCTGCATTTCGACGCTTTTCATCGATTTTGAGTACAATTCCAAGAGTCCTGTAGGAAATTTGAAAAGCGCGCGTTCAATATCGTTGTTATTTATTGTCGATGCTCCCGAGAGCAATATTCCTTTCCGTTGTAATACGAGAATAATCTTTTTTTTTCTGAGAATGATTTTCTTGGAAGGCTCGTCAGGAGCGGGGAATTAGCGTGAGTCTTGAGTTTCATTATTAAAAGAGTTTTCCTTCGTTTCATAAGGGGCTGTAGAATGTGCTCAGCGAGCACGGTCCTTCGTTTTATTTTCGAGCCCTTCCACGAAAAACCCTTCGTAACACTGGCCCCGCTGAATATCGACCTACATTGAAAAGAAATGAATGAATCTCAAGAAATCGGGAAAGTTTCATGAATGGAGGCGCGTTTCACAATTTTTCAATCCGCGCCAGTTTGTTGGACGTTGCACAAAGTGCCTTCCAATCTACATTTATCGGTCGCTGTAAGTAATATCAAAGCTCGATCGGCTCCTTTTACAAACACCCCGAGTATAAACCTTTCTAGTGCCCCTCCATTCACGAGCCACGTACGGATTTAAAGTAATTCCAAAAGGATTTCGAGCGTCAATATTCTCCCTTCTTATCCTATGAAAAAAATAAATAAATAAATAAGCGGTACTATAGCTATTCCTTACTTCCTTACTCGTTGTCGGTTAAATCAGTGTTCGATCTTTTTCCATTTTTCTTAATACGACTCGATTCATCAGCTTAAACTCTGTAATTTTCCAATATTAATTTCATTTTCATCCATAATTTAGTTATCATTTAAATATATTTTAAATCTATGAGGCATCTATAGTGTCGTGGACATCTTACTCCAAAACAAAGGGGAAATTCGAAAATTTCTTCATACAAAATTTGCAATATTCATAAGGGGACATAAAATAGTGACCTTAACTCGTCTTTAAAATGGCATTCTCAATGTTATTACAAGATCAAATTATTTTTTTTAATGGGCAGATATATTTTCTTCTACGGAAATATAAAGATTATTCGATTTTGAGTAAAAAAGTTTGAGTACATTTACGTGCTAGAATTGATAGGCGATGTGATATTGGATAAAAAAAATAGAAAATGGTTTTATATATATATATAAACTACTAACTTACTAAATTATGAAATAATATACACACACACACACACATA
>JBCFXI010001643.1:34818-44975 GCA_038496175.1 Ampulex compressa | reverse complement strand
TAAAATATAATAAAATAATATATATATAATAATGGATTTTATCTAGTACATTGTTTGCCCTACAAAGTGTTGCCACTCTATCGTTTTTTCTTGAATTATTTGTAATAAGACTTATATTGTTCTGTGCATTCAAAATCAACATTTGTTGGTATGCACAGAAACTAAAATACGCGGGTAGCACTGCGTTTGGTAATGAATGTAGGTACTTTTCGATTATTACATCAATTCTCGTTTCTTTGATTTTTTATAAGTAATATTTTATAAATTTGAATTATCGGTAAAAGTTTAATATACGAAATTTATCGATCGACATAAGATCGTTTATTAGCATACAGGGCAACTTAAGCTACAAATAACCGTCTTATAAATATTTTTACAGTTAGTTATTACGCAATTATTGTGATTGTATTGGAACAGTTCGAAATTTATTTCCCATTTTGACCTAAAAACAGGAAAACGTCAGCATTTTAGCATTAATAATAACATTTCTTTGTATATGTACAAATATTTTAATCGTAAACAATTTCAACTTTTACAATTAATAGTCTGTAATAATTATATGTTTAACTAGTTAACGAGAAATATTTAGATGAGTAGTTATTCGAGAATACTTATTGGATAGATTCAAAATCGATATTTTATGTACAGCAATTTCAACAAAAATGCTCTTTCTCCCCCAATTATAATCATAAATATAAATTTTAAGTAATAGAAGATGGAAATTATCTCTGTCTCTCTAATCAGCACTTATTTTCATCTATAAGTATCCTTAAAATTACTTGAAATTAAAATCATCTGATGCTCATATAATTTTAAGTTATCGATTCCTTTTTTAGAAGCATTTTTAATTCTTTGTTTAACGCGGAAAGAATCAACTTGTAAATCTATGGCGTTTTAATTGCATAGACTGGTTTTCAATTTTGAAATGAGATATAACTCGAAAATTTTGTATTTATAGCGTCTGTGTAGCGCGGCATTAAAAGATGCGGAATTGTTATTGGTTGCTGGGAATAAAAGTTGGAACGAAAAAGTAGAAGTAAGAAGTAAGGTAGCATATTTTGTGTCGACCCTGTTCGTGGGATTTTTGGGGAGTCTGAATAACAAACCCTGCCTCAGACACGCGGACATTCACCGATTTATTTTAAAATGAGATATAAAGTGTAATTTTATGTTGCAGAGCTGTCGTGCAGTACATTACATGTTTTTCCACACTTTAGCTTTTCAAATCTAGAATGCAATATGCTCAATTTAAAGATATATATACGTCGCGTGTAAATGGCAAAATAGTATTTTATAAGCATGTAAATGATTATTTTCAATACGTTTATCATCGATACAATTTGGTTATGTAAGATACATGATCAATGATAAATAAAGCAATAAATCATAATGTAAACTGTATATACGGCAACTATTGCGTCAAATATTGCATGAATAATACATGAAAATATGTCATAGTTTGTTGATTATGGTAAACTTTAAAACAAAAGATACAGCAGTTTTAATAGTGTAAAAAATGTAAATTTTGTATTTTTTACTAAACGCACGCCATTAAAAAAATAATCCTATAACATAGATACATATGCAAACCATAATTCTATGAATAATTAAAGTTTCGGCAATATCACGGCTATAAATTCTATTAATATACCTTATACTAAAAAGGGTTTATAAAAAAATATTTCGGTAAAGAATAACTCTAACGAAACTATGATCTTCGCATATATGCAATTCGAAATCCAGTAGACTCCCATATAACGTGTTCTGCGGGGGGGGGGGGGGATAAAACTTTTATCATTCTGCTTTTAAAATTATCGTAGATTCATGGAAATGTAGATTGTAAAATTTATGTTTATCAAATAGTGTTAAAAGTAGATTTACCAACTTGATACGCTATAGAGAGTTCTATTAACTAAAACAAACTTAAAATGCAAAGAGGATTAATATCTTCCATTTGACTGATAGTGAATATAAAAGGTTACATCATTTCAAAATCTCTTCTTTGTAATACACATCCTTGGTTTGTACGGTGAATGATCGTATTGCTTTTTCAACCATCCAAAAGGATATTCAACCTTTTAGCTGCTTTGAGTTACATTAAAAAAAGACGAAGAAGTTATTTCGAGCCATACATGAGATACCCTAAAGAAATCTGATAATTAAATAATTCACAGATAATTCGTTTATACATTTCTCATTATGAAAGTACAAGATGAGAAATAGTAACATGAAAGTAGTGAAATATTTCACATTGTTGTTGAGGCGTTACTGCTTCGATTTTAGGTGCGATGGAAGTGTGTGTAATTTTCAACGAGTTCTCACGATATTTCTGCGCATTTTAAATGAATACAATTATTTGAAGATGATTTTACAAATCTCTCATTGCTAAAGAACATTGTTAAATTTGAAATTCATCGCTTAAAAATTGATAGCATCTTAAAATTGTGTTTGTAACGCTAATAATAGTATTTTTATGATATAAGTTTATGAAAGTTCATGATTTTTTAATGTGATACATTCATAGATATCCTGGACCACATGTGGATCACGGTTTGCCATTTAGAAAAACCTGATATATTAGATATGACATGATATAATTTCAAAATAATGCTTAACTTTGCGCCATATTCGGCATTTTTTTGCATTTGCATTCTAATCGCTATCAATCTACAACAATTTAATTGTATTTCAATATTACAAATCAAAACTGAATTTTTGTATATTATGTTAATCAATTCTTAAGCATTCTACATCGTGTAAATCAGCATGTGGCCATTTTAAATCATATAAATCTGGGGTTGATAATCTAAAATCGTGAAATACAATATTTATTCAATCTGAATTATCGAAAAGCAATGCTTGTATATTTTTGTGTGAAAGTGATCATTACAAATCACATAACTGCTTTAAAATTTATAAATTAGCAGCTGTTAATTATGTCTTTTTTACTGTTCACTTTTATAATATTACATTACAGACAGGTTGAGGATTGAAGTACCGCTAAAGTGGTAACATCTCATCGAAATTTAAGTTGTAGGGAGTTTATTTTGAAGTACGTGTAACATAACAAGGCACTAAAATATTCGCGTATAGCGACGTACAAAAATTTATCGCCATGCTCAATCAGACTAACTCGATTGTCTGCAAATCAATAGAATATAACTAGTACACTTTGACCTAATTTTCTATTTATGAAACAATATTTGAAGATACTTTATAATGCGCGACGTACAAGCTCTAGGAAGAAAAGTAGAGAGAGAGAGAAAGAAATGTGAGTTGTAGAGGACTAATGTGTGATCACGTTTGTCCATATTATGTTAAATGCACCGTACTTTTAATTCTCCTAAATCGACTGGTCAGATATGAATAGAATGTAACTACTATAGTTGTTAGTACCACTTGTATACTATTGCATTTTAAACTGTTTTCATTTCTGAAACATTAATAGAAAATTCTTTAATACTAGAACTGCCTAATTAATTCAAATAAACAGTATGTTATTTTTCATAAAAAAAAAAAAATAAACTTTACAATGGTGTATTTATGACTAAGATTTCCCGTAATTTGTTGCAGCGACGCGAATCATGATATAGAGCTGTCGACATTTCTATTGTTCTACAATTATAAAAAATAAAAATCATGCATTTACAAGAGGAGTTTTGCAAAAAATTGGTATTTTTACAATTGTGATATTTTACGTAATTGTTCTTCTAAACACGCAAAAAAATTTATTCGTCCATGATATGGGATATAAACCTGGGATCCAATATTGAGACTTCTTTGCTTGCTATTATCACAAAGCACTGTTTGAAAATAAAAATGATACATACCACACCATATGATTTTTCGAAATTCACATACACATTTTTTCTATAATTAGCTAGTTATCTGTTAGTATTTGATTTGTATTAGTATGATATTTCCAATATACTTATTATAAAGCTATATTTGCAATTTCTGCCGAATTTCATTAACATTAGAATTACCGGCCACTTTACAGCCATATTTAGAAATGCCACATATGTATTTAAAAGAAAAGAGGACCCAGATGAAATGTTAATAAGCCAATCTAACTAGTTGCATGCTGCAATAAAATCGTAGGAAATTCTAGAAAATATACGGTGATAACACTGCAAAATTTTATAAAGAATTTACTGGCTAAACATATTAACTAGTTTGAGAGTTCTAATGTTAAAATTGGAGCAAGGCTCTTCTCGCCAGATTTGCCCGAACAGTTTTAGTATTAAATACAACACGTACAAGAACCAGGAAGAAAATCGTAAATTGAGAGAGGAGGAAATTCGGATAATTAGAGTGATTCAGGAGAAAAGGAAAGAGGCAAAAGAAGATGTTTACCGTAGTTTGCAAATGGAAAGTAACTTCTTTGCCCCTGAAACGATCGACACTAGGTTTCCGTGGTAGACGGCGGTCGATATCTGTGCCCTATCTCGAGTGGCTATCGTACTCGGCAAAAATTATCTCGCCATGCTCCACGCTTTCTGACAAATACATACATGCACGCCGCTTATCGGACACACCGGCGTGGAAACCGGCACTGAATTTACATTATGTAATTCTCATCCTTTCGGCGGCGTTTGCGTAATTACTAGGTGTCTAGCACGTGTAGAAATGTAGAAGCCTAACACATGTGTACCATAGAACATGGATTTTTTTTTTTTTTTGGATTACTATTTGTAATACATCAAAAGAGGAAATATGATTATTATATCTGGTTTGATTCCACTCTGAGATGATAGCGTCTAACAGCAAAATCATATAAATAAAGTACCGTGTAAATCAAGGTATAAGTGTATTTCCCTAACTTATGTTGATATCATTAGTAAAAAAAAAAGATTTGTGTAGTCGCGTCTGTATCAGGGCATAAGAATGAGTCTTTCTTTTTTTAAACAAAGTTGAGCACGTTGCAGCTAAATTGATTCCACCTTCTTGAGTACTGTCAAGAATCCAGTTTTCGTAGGGACCAATACAGATTATTTACCCTTCATCTGAGAGGTACGCTTTTATCTATGCACATGATTACACGAGTAAGTAGAAGTTGTATTTTGTAAAGTTTGTTCAAATATTTGACACTTTGAACCTGAAATACTGTAACTTACTCGTATATGTCTATAATTATTTTCTCATGAACATATTGCAGATAATACACCTTTTTATCCGCGTGATTTGATTTTTATTTATCCATATACAACCACAGTTTTATGAATACGCATATATCGTCTTTGATAAAATTCGAAAAATGTCCTCGAATATTAGGCATGCAAAAATGGCCGATACATACCTCGTGACATTTAGCCAAGTACAAACAATATCTGAAATATGATAAACGTAACTTTCGATAACGTCTTACACGTATGCATTTCTTTTTCCTCTACGAACAAACTACGAGCGTACGAGCGTAGAAACTGCGGATAAGAAAAAAATTATTACGCATTTCATTACACCTAACTCTTTTTTTATACAGTTTAATTCCATTAACTGCAAAACAAGAGGAATGCAGTTTTTTTCGCCGACCGTGTTATTTTGTGTAAAAAAAACATCGCGCGAAAAAGGTGCTTACAAAGTTCCTCTTTTTTAAACTGCTGTTCACTGCTTTAATAAAATGAATTTAATGAATGAATGAATATTTCATCGTAAATGGGTTTATTAATTTTTAAAGAAAATCTACAGAACTGAAAAATCGAGAAAATTATCCATCTACGCTATCAATAAGTGTATCGTCATCGATCAAGGTTCATCGTTATTCTTGATTACTCTGTAGCACATATCAGTTATATTCACGGTAACTTTACGTCCAAGAAAAATTACGTTTGTTTGCGTTATAAAAGCCACAATTAACTACATTCCCTTTCGAAAGTGTTAAGACATGTACTAAAAACTCATAAATCATTTTAAAAAAAGTATAATAAAGACACTGTAAACGGACACTGTAAGCATGATCGGAATTGTTCAAGTATATCCAGTAAAATAGCGTTACTTCATACTTCATACAGTTGTGAATATAATATAATAAGGAACATGCTCAATGATTTATTCGCGGTTATTTCAAAATTATGAATAAGACTTGTGTTGTTTTTTGTTCACATACAATCGTGCTTCCAGAAGTAATCTAACCAAATATTACATATTTCCATTGACACCTTGAACGAATTTAGATTTTAATCCAAAGTTCTCTATTATGATATAATACTTCTACGTATCTATATAAAAGTCATAAAAGTAAAATGTACTCACAATCGTATCAATACGTTTTTAAAACATTTCAAAAATTTTTTGGTATTCATAAACTTTTTAACGATCAAGCTGCAGACTTTTGGACTCTCAGTCAACGGTGAATCTGTATTCATAAATGTACAGAGTATTAAAGTTACATGGATAAAATCTTTTACCATGTATATCAATTGGAATTTGAGAAAATGAGCAATATTTTGAGATATTTAAATAGTGGCATTTTTTCTAATACGAGGAATAATTCATAGCTTTTCCGAGGAATAAATCAGAACAACAATTAGACGCGCGGGTATCCAAACCACTACTTCCAAATAATTTTCATAAATATTTTTGTACCTACTTCCGTTAGAATACACTTTTATTAGTTTCCCTTTAAATCTTCCCGTACATGAAAATAAACTAGATGGGATTAAAATACGTTTGATTCCAGGACATTAAATAGTAAATTCAGCTAGAAGAATTTGACTAATCTTATGGCCCAAATTATTTAACCTGTAGACAGATATCAATCTCCTGTATCGGTCAAAGGTCAATTTCGATATGTATTTTGTATGTCTCCACACCAGCCCAAAATGTAATTATGAAAAAATAAAATGATATAGAAATGTAATTAAAGCAATGTTTTGAGTATACATCATTTTAAACATAGCCCCAAAAAGAAAAAAAAATTCAAATTCGTGCATATTAAATTGAAATAACGAAATCTGACATCTTGTAACTTTGTTTATAATTTTGTTTTTTTCTCCCTCTTTTTACTTATGAACGTCACAGGTTTTGTGATGCTCAGTGTAACTCCGGTTGTTTCGTATCAAGTCCCTTCCGTAAACAACTATGTGTTAAATTTTATTTTCTACAAGGTACGTAGATGAGCTGATTACATTTAGAATCGTAATTTGTTGAAGATAAATAAAAAGTTACAGCAAAGGATGGTAACGAATAAAACTGCATAATATCATATAGTAACTGATAAACATTATTTTGTACTCTGAGTAGTTATGAAAAGCAAAAATTATGTGAAAGTCTGCTTGAAAAATAACATAATGTCACTATTTTTTGCACTGTAGATAATTTGCATCATTTTAGAAAATTATAAACTAAATAAATTATATAATTATTTTCTCGTGTATAATATATAATATAATTAGGCATAGGAGCCATAGCATAGGAACAATCATCTTAAATAATTATTAATTCTACGTTTTAAAATTCATTTAATCTTTTTTTACCCTTTTAATCAACTGCTTTTAACAAGTATACGCGTTATACAAAACTCGCCACAAAAAAAAAAAAATAATAAAATACGTTTTACTATAAAAAGTAAAATTTCTAAAAAAAATGGAAAATATATGGTAGAGTGGGCAGTAACGATGGGATATTTATAATCTATAGTGCAGTATGATAAATGCTAAAAAATTATGACAGGAAGATATTTTTCCATTTTCTAGGCACTATTTGTTAAAATTATTACTTGTCATAAAAAATTCATGAAAAATTAGGCAGTATGGGTTTCTTAGGAAAACTTATTGGAAAAACTACTGAGCAATATGTAACTGAAGATGAATGTGTAATAAATATTTCGACAGTTGATCCTGCAATTTTCGAGAATTTTCGGGCCTATTTCACTTGTATCTGCATCTTTTCTATTTACTGACAATATTTGTTATACTTATGAAATATTTGAACAATAAAATAATTAGTTTTGATAATAATTTATTCAGTAATTTTCGCCTTTTTATTAGAATTTAATTTAAACTTATGGTAAGTGAATTTATTTTGCATCAGTGCAGAATACTTATTATTGCTTAATTTTAGTTGGGCACGTTGATAAGTATTTTTAAACCAAACTTCTATGATGTAAAGTTAAACCGCGTTAATTGTGACCTGTGAACCAAAAAAATTACTAAATTCTGGAAGCAATCATGAAATTATTTATGACATACTTGGGCAAAGTAGTCAAAAGTTATTTGATTAAAATCATAGCAAATAGAAAACCAGAAAATGATTACTTTTACTGTGCAATAAATGCAAAAAATTTGAAAAGAAAATTGTACATGCACCTGCGCTGGTTGGAATTTTGTATAAAAACTCTGGACATTTCGAATATTTGGTGCGTGTTTATGCTCAGGATTCTTTTAAGAACATTCTATGTGCGGGTGCTGATTTTATTAAAACACTAACAACTAAACAGTGTAAGTAACGTGCTTGTAATATACATATGCATTTCACGATATTCTTTGAAATACGTCCTTCACCTTTTCTTGAATTGGTCATAACCTGCTTACTTTTTTTTTTATTATAAACATTCTACCTTATTCTTTCTAGTTTTTGTGGTAGTCACTATTACGGAAAGTTTTGCCGTATCTTTTATATGAATGAAAGGGATTGTGAACATATACTTAGTCATGAAATAATTTAAAGTACCACATCTATTTAATATCCAGAATATAGTTTATCATATATTTACACCCGCCAGGTTTTAGTTTGAAAGACAGTAAATGATTTCGGAGTACCACGTATAAATAGTATTCAAAGCGTATTTCTTTTTGTGTTGTACAACGGTTTTGCAACGGTGCATTTTCTGATATTTTTCATTATTTTATTGCAGTTTCCATATTATTTTATGGATCTACTAATATAGGCTCTATGACCACTACTTTTTAAAATATGTATATAGTGTCCTACGTATGTCTGGACAGTGGTTGGTCACTTTAATCATAATACTTTCCCGTATACGCCCCATGCTGAATTTCACATTTAGGTTATTTGGAATTTTTTTTACAAAACGAAAATTTAAAAAGAATTGTTTCTTACCTGTTATAAAATTTTTAAGGTATACGTTAGAAGTAAATTATTATAGCTTATATTTCACAGGATTTGAGCAAAAAACAAAAATCAGTCCGGCAGAGAACGTGTTAAAGACGTAATTTCGATAGCCAGAAATACAAAACTACTGAGTTTCTATGATACATGTACGTACAGTATCATTGCAAAATGCCGATAGTAAAAGATACAATAATAACTCAATAAGAGTATCGGCATGCTACTAGCAAAAAATTAGTTGGTATTGACGATAAAAATATACATTGGAGGCCGACATGTAGATAAAGATACTGGGATAGATTAATATTTTTTATTGTAAATACGACAAAAAATTCTCAAACACTTTATTCTTCTACAACTGACATTCATTAGATTTCAGTGCCCTGAACGTATTTTAATTTCCCTTTTTGTATATTTTAATGTCCTTAAACAGGTAAATAAAAATCGAATGTAGGTAAAAAATGGATTTCTTTAGAGGTGACCATTGATCGCTTGATTTACAATAATCTACGAATCTCAAAAAGAACAACAGCTGACTTAGAATAAAACAAGAAAACACAATGTTATTTTGAATTTATCGCAGATTATTAAGGATTAAAAATACCATTAAAGGGGCACATAAACAAAATTTGACCGGTATGTATAGAGTAGACGATAAGTCCTGAAAGCCTTTAAATATGTAATAACTTATTTTTTTATACAGTCAATTTTCTATGACCGTCGTTCAGCATGCATACAATTCGTGACATTCTTGCGACAGCAGACACGGTTTTACAAGCTTGCGACTTGCCTTTGTATTCTGCTGAACAAATGCGGCCCTGGACAAAATGGACAGGTTAAATGTAAGCTAAGGCAAACGGGACGTGTAAATCTAAACTAAAAAGCATTGTCTTTCTTAATTTAATTTTTTATCTTAAATGTTTTTTTTAACATATTGGCGAGATTTTGCTGCCCAAAAAGAGGCGAGCAGTATATAATTATGACCATATTTACTGATTTAATACGTATTAAAAAACTCATTTAATCATTGTCTTCTTCGAATTGGAAGTATGGCTTGCTAGAAAAATACATAAAACCTTGTTATACGC
>JBCFXI010001643.1:0-34808 GCA_038496175.1 Ampulex compressa | reverse complement strand
CTCAATAAGAGTATCGGCATGCTACTAGCAAAAAATTAGTTGGTATTGACGATAAAAATATACATTGGAGGCCGACATGTAGATAAAGATACTGGGATAGATTAATATTTTTTATTGCAAATACGACAAAAAATTCTCAAGCACTTTATTCTTCTACAACTGACATTCATTAGATTTCAGTGCTCTGAACGTATTTTAATTTCCCTTTTTGTATATTTTAATGTCCTTAAACAGGTAAATAAAAATCGAATGTAGGTAAAAAATGGATTTCTTTAGAGGTGACCATCGATCGCTTGATTTACAATAATCTACGAATCTCAAAAAGAACAACAGCTGACTTAGAACAAAACAAGAAAACACAATGTTATTTTGAATTTATCGCAGATTATTAAGGATTAAAAATACCATTAAAGGGGCACATAAACAAAATTTGACCGGTATGTATAGAGTAGACGATAAGTCCTGAAAGCCTTTAAATATGTAATAACTTATTTTTTTATACAGTCAATTTTCTATGACCGTCGTTCAGCATGCATACAATTCGTGACATTCTTGCGACAGCAGACACGGTTTTACAAGCTTGCGACTTGCCTTTGTATTCTGCTGAACAAATGCGGCCCTGGACAAAATGGACAGGTTAAATGTAAGCTAAGGCAAACGGGACGTGTAAATCTAAACTAAAAAGCATTGTCTTTCTTAATTTAATTTTTTATCTTAAATGTTTTTTTTAACATATTGGCGAGATTTTGCTGCCCAAAAAGAGGCGAGCAGTATATAATTATGACCATATTTACTGATTTAATACGTATTAAAAAACTCATTTAATCATTGTCTTCTTCGAATTGGAAGTATGGCTTGCTAGAAAAATACATAAAACCTTGTTATACGCTATCGAACACGTCGAATGTAAGCTATGCTTTCATAATTTTTGCTAAATGCATATAACACCGCGCGACATTGACCAGAAAAGAAATACGACTTAAGTAAAGCCAACGAGAAAGGAGTCACTATTTGACTAATAACATAGAAGCATTAGTCTGCATTGCTGTTCCCTGTGTAGGCAAAGTGCACACTTGCAGAAAATCAAATGATGGTAGCGACGGTATAGGATTACATACCTACCAAATTAACACTAAGTATTACAGTTGTACCAGATTTACAAAAAAGTTAAACATTTTTTTGCATTTTTTATAACTTTATTGTTATATTTGAGCAAGATTACTTTCTGGGCATATCAATGGCATATATTGGGGATAGTTTATACAAAATTATTTTATCTTTGACTAGACTTATTTTGCCACAAACAAGAAACAGTTTTTGGTAGCGTTAAATGATTCAACGCTTTTTATGTATGGCGTTTGTTTCATATTTACATGCATGCCATTTCATCATAAAGATTATCCAATGCACGTTATTGTATTATTTCATACATATGTAATTTATAATACATTAAAAATATTTTTCTATTCTTATTATTTAAAATACGTCTAATAACTCGGTTTTTTAATATAAACGAAGAGATAATATCGCATATCATTGCGCTAATTTTAATGTTGAGTATGAGGTGATTCTTACATTGCTGCACGTTAATTTTCACTAGCTCTATATATTTGGAAATGTTTGGCAGTCTTAGAAGTATTCTTCTTTTGCTGGTGGTCTTGGTTGCTAATATTTGGTATTTCCTTGTATATTGCATTATCATTACTTCAGATTGTCGATAAACTTATAACGGTCACCGTTACAATCAGTCGTATTTACATTTCGTTCTTGCGAAAGATTTTGCTAATATTAACTCACAAAGCTTATGAGACTTATGAATGAAGAAAGAATGATAAAATGCGGCGTAAACCTCCATCGTAAACCATTGTACCTATAAACCACTTTCTAGATGGGCAGGTTGTATGGTTAATTATGTTATCGGTATGCTTATCGAATGTGCCTTTTCACTTTTTTTCGTTATTTGTAAGAAATGTACTCTTAATATCAGAATCTATTTTTAATGGTCTAATAATCCATCTTAGTTTTGTATAATACAAAATTCATTTATATTTTAATATTCAAAACTGTACTTAATTTTTTATTCCACTAAAATTTTATATTTTAAAAACAATGAAGATTAAACCGGAAATGAAGGGAATAACGACAGATGAATTGAAGCAACAAAGCGGAAACGAAACATTATTTAAAAATGATCATAAATTATAGGCCGCTAAAACAGAGTAAATTCTAGGACAGATGATTTTAGCGGTCAATGTTAAAAATCAAGCCGTATCCTAAAGTAATTTCGAGGATTAATTTTATCAAACAATTTGAATCGAGATAAATCGATATCTTTCGCTAGTTACAGGCAACGCTGTAGGTGATCAGGTCTCATGGCCAATCGACGTGTTAATGCTTATCTATATTCTAATCCAGTTATCGTCGTGTCACTCTTAGTCGAACGAGATGCTTGTAGTATCTGACGTTATCACACTGTTTGCTCTCCCCGGTAAATCTCGGGTCAATGTCTACGGGCAATTAACGATAACCTTTGTGGATTTACACATATTTTTAGGAGAACTCAAGGGAGAATGGCAGTAACCTGCCAGCCAAATTATAAGATAAAACTAACTGACAGGTCCTTTTGAACTATTGCCAGGAAAGATTGCGATATCAAGCTTTTCATATACCTAGAGCATTGTCTATTTCTTCTCCGTTTTTCTCTTCGCACGAGTAAGGAATGATGAGTATTCTTATTTTCCGTAAAGCATTCCGTTGAGGATTCTGCCTTTATCCATCTTTAATTAAATGCTACCTAAATCTGTTGCCAAGACTATTGCGACGCATTGGAAGCCAAGTAAATATCTTTTAATAACCTTTGTTCTTCGGTGACCGCCAAATTATTCATAGGGTGCATACCATTTGCATTATTGTCGAAGTTGTAATGATCACATGACCTAGAACAACGGAATATGTTTTAAGGATATTATCTTTTAAAGGCAAGTTTTACAGTCAAACGTAGTATAATCTAATCTACATGTAAAATTCACTGGTTTTGCCGTCCTGTGTCTGAATTTATCGCTGATAAACGTACATATTTAGTTAAACGTTCTTCAGATACTCGTATCTTTGAGAATTCTAGGACGTATTATTTATACTTGCAAAAACTGGGCCAACCCATGGTCACTTTTTTATGAAAATGCTGAATTTGAAAAAATCATGGAGTACAAGATATCTTTGACTATATTTATATTTATGGGAGATTTGCATCTTCCTATATGTTTAATGATACCCAGTAAACGTTATACTCGAACTAATAAATATATAGTTAATAAACCTATGTAAAAATTATTTTTTTGTTACTACTAGAGATGTGAAATGACGCAGATAGCGAAGAACAATGACCAATAAGTGCGTTATATTAATGTGACAAAATTAATTTACACGTGATACACATTCTTATATGTTGTGCGAAGTTCTGCATTGATAGATTTAATTTAAAACGTACCTAAAGCATTAATACCATATGTCTGTGATATAACACTGTTATATTTATGTAAAATCTAGGAATTTTTATTCTCTATGCATCTTTCAACATTCAATGTGCAGCACATTGCATCAGTTTCTATACATTTTCCGACTAAAGATATATAATACGCAAAATAAGTTCCAATTTTTAATTTTGTTGTTCACCAAACATCATATAATAAATAAATATATCGCATTTTTTTTATACCAATACTCTATTTTCTATATATATGTATAATCAAAGGTATGTACAAATAAATGTAGCCAGGAAATTACAGTGGATAAATTTATTAAATGTTTCCTATTTTTGTAGTTTTTCCAGCCACTTTATCCTAAAAATCTTTAACAAAAAAATTAAGTATATGTAGAATAGGACGGCGGGAAATTATATAAATATGTAGGCTAAACAACATATTAAGTAACTATTTATTAACAAATAACTACAGAAAACACGAAAATTTACAATTGAATAAAAAAAGAAAATCTAAATTACAGCGAAAGCAGTATGTTTTTATCAAAACGGAGACTCATCCTGAAAACTTGTGGTACCACTACACCTCTGCAATGTCTAGAGCCGCTCCTTGAACTAGTGAAGGAATACACTGGATTTGAAGAAGTACAGGTAAACCTTTATCTTTGTCATACGTGTAGTTACATGAATGTATAATATGCTCCCTTCTTTAAAAAGAAGAACTATTTTTTTAAAACTACATATTCTTTAAATGTGTAATATCAACCAAAATACTTGCCATCCTTTGAATCTAGTTCTGCTGTTGTGAGTTAAACACTTAATAAAAGATCTATTGTGTTAAAATGTAACAAAAAATTAATTTTATTCTTTAATTAATCATGTATGTAGGATTTGCATGTAAATAACACTAACATATATATACAACAAATCATGAATATAAACTTGCATTTCATGAACGCACTGAATGTGTATTTAGCATGTAGTCATTTAAATCAGACATTAATAACTATATTAATATTTTTTAACCAGTTTTTAATTGCAATTCATAGCATTCATGTTTTGTTAGAAACATTTTCAATTTTCCAGTAAAAATATGAAGAGTAGAGACTGGTACAACATTAATTTTAAAAAGATGCCCAAAAGAGATATCCATCACTGCAAGCAGATTGAAGTGCTGAGCTATATAACTTGACCTAGTGCATAAATAAGCGACATACCTATATATATGAATAGCCTTGGTGTACAGGATATCTCTACCTCTTGGTTTATTGATCTCTCTTGTATACAGTACCATGCATACTATATTTCTGCATAATTATCTTCATTGAATTCCTCATCGCTCCCTTTTAGATCTGTTAATTAATTTGTGACATTTGCAATGATCATTTTTAATCTTTATATACATTAACGTGCATATAAATAATAATTACATGATAACATTTTTTGTTTATTGTTCATTGTTGCAGAATGTGTTTTATTCACGGAAAAATTATAAGAGGCCTGAGCTGCAAATGTCGCCACATCAAGCATTCGAGGAAGAAGTGGCACTTCTGGATACTTTTTTTCCTGGTACTTTCAGAAACAAATACACAAAAATTGCGTATTTGGACGTACAATATTATATTGTCAATAATGATAAAGTTCATAGAAGCTTTAAAAAAATGATAAAGCTACATAGCTATAAGAAAAATTTGTTTTATAGATGGAGAGGCTTACTGTCTAGGGTCGGTCGACACGGATTGCTGGTATTTGTATACTCTGAACAGAGATGTACCACTGCAGGACACTTCTGAACCGGATCAAACTATAGAAATTCTAATGACGCATCTGGACCCACAAGTAATGGCTATTTTCACAAGAGATGTCTGTTCCTCCGCAGACGAGGCTACTCAGAAATCGGGCATCGATAAACTTATCCCAAATATGATTATTGACGACTTTTTATTTGAACCCTGCGGGTATTCCATGAATGGAGTATCCAAAAATGTAAGAATATTTATGAATCGTTTAGTGATAAAACTAACTTATTTTAGACAGATTTATTCGTGCATACAAACTTAACATTATAATACAATGATTTAATTATAAAAATATCTTGTTTGATTTTTAGTAGAATGGTCTATAATATCAGGGGCTTGTGAGGATAAAAGACAATTTAAAAAATTGAGGTTTTGCAAAATTGCATTTGAAATTGGAAGAGTGATATTAAAAAAACCATTAATCACGTGCAACTTTTACG
Source organism: Ampulex compressa (assembly GCA_038496175.1). NCBI lineage: Eukaryota > Metazoa > Arthropoda > Insecta > Hymenoptera > Ampulicidae > Ampulex > Ampulex compressa. The sequence continues at coordinate 29,091 of JBCFXI010001643.1, read as the reverse complement.
TTTAAATTTAATTCGTACGATATTTAATCCGAATATCTATCTAAAGACTTTACTGTCATATTTATATATACATGAAAGATTAATAATCAATTAACAACTTTGTTCTTCTCAACTATAACAAAAGATGTGTATGTAGTATAATTTTTCGTGGAATAATTTGAAATACTACGCATATTGAAACTAATAATGATCATCGAATTACGATGCTTGTGTTTGTAAACTCGTAAACTCCACGTAAAAGATCCAGATTCAAAATACCACCAATCACACCTGAATATATAAATTTTAATTTCCTATGTATACTGTGATTTAGGTGATTCTGAATTCATTTTAAACTAGTGGATCGTAGGCTGAATGACTTTACCAGATGACACAAATATTAAATAAACAAAGGAACCAACTGGTTCATAGTTTTTCTATTTTATTCAGGCATTTGCGCTTGTCCCAAGCTCGTGATCCCTACTGCGTCGAAAAAGATATTTGTTTCAATCGTCCCACTTTACTATGATAGGTGTTAATATCATTTTAGTATAGAAAGTAGACTTCCAATAGACGCAAAAGAAGGGAAAACCTCAGTTCTCCGTTATCCGCGATTGTGTCAGATCATTTCAAAAATCTTTTATATATCACAAATCACTGTCTTATTGAACCTTATTTGTACTAGAATTTCTCGTAAAATATCCCAGTGAGGGTGGTATAAAAAAATACTATCTGATACCGTGTAAAACAAGAAGACAGAAGATGAATAAGATTTTTGTTAAGAAATTGATCGGTCGTGAGGAAATCTCCATGCGATGTAAATTCATCATTATGACATCGATAGTGCGTGCGCATACCTTTCTATGGCAATTACTCGACCACTTTTTACTCTTCTACCTGTCTGAAAATCAAACTTTGTATTAGAATTGTAACTATGCATAACATTAGAAATGCTACAAGATAGTTATTCAAAATTATCTTACAGGGCAGCTACATGACCATACACATTACACCGGAACCAGAATTCTCTTACGTGTCATTCGAGAGTAACACACCTGAGTCTTCGTATGAGGAGGTGATACGGCGCGTACTGAACACGTTCAAGCCGGAAAAGTTTGTCGTGACCATCTTCGCTAACAAGGAATCCGTGGCCGCCAGCTGTCCTCGTGATTTGGAGCAAACGGATTATCTGAAGTGTTCCGGCGATTGGTTACGCACCGACGTACAGTATTGCCGCTTCAAGAATTACGACCTGACCTGCGCATTCTACTCGAGATTCCCGAGCTGAGGGTTCATGGACGCTTCGTTTATTCCTACCCAGTTGGAAACAAGCGAAGCGCTCGCCACGCCCCGCCGCGTCCCTGGCCACGCCCCCAGCAGTCTCCCCCTATCTCTGACAGGCAAAACCGAGTCACCGCTCTCCGTGACCTCATCACCGAATTCTTCGATCATCAACGCTAAATACACCGAGCAGAATTGTACCGAACGAAAAATGTCATCTGTCGACTCATTACCTGTAAGCCACCCCACATCGGCACCAACTTCCCAGACCACCACGCATACTGAATGTTCTATAAAAGATAAGAACACATTTAATGCAAGCATCAAGAGTGATTATTCTCCTACGTCAAAACATAGTAATATTAATTCACGTATCAACGGTAACTCGGTAAGGTCCGCTTCGTCGCCCCAGCTAACGACTAAACCCCCATCCCGTTCCAAGGTCTACAGAAAAGCGTCCCTGAAGTCGCCAATCGGCGCTTTCTCTGGTACATCGATTCACCTGGGTATGTCCATGGGTGTTGACGGCAAGGTGCCGTTCGTATCTGACAAACGTATACTCAACATCTGCCACAAAATTGAACCAATCTCCTCCAAGGTCGCACAGAATGAGCGTCCCAAGCAGAGGATATCAAAGGAGAGTGATCACGGCGAAACTAGCGGCAGGCGAAACACCGATGACATACACATCATTTGCAATCCCCTCTCTACGCCCTATCCGTATTCAACATCGTGCCACAAAGTGGTCAGCGAAATGGTCCCCGAACCTTCAGAAGAAGAACCAAAGGGTCACACCTGCGGCAGCTTCTTACCCATCCTCTCGTTTCTACCCCAGACCGTTATCAGTTTTCAATATTTAAGCCCCAAAATGAAATTCTCATGGTGGCGAAATAAAATCTCGTGAAGGTACGCTTAATCGGCCATAAGGCGCACGGTCGGCGCCTCGTTGTGGCCTTCTAGCCGAATTGTGGATGCTAATCTGCTCGAGCCGTATGAAAAAAAACCTCTTACCTCGTAGAGAGTTCCCAGTCTTCAATCAATTAGAAGATCCTGTCATCGTTGTACTTGTACGTCGATCAATTTATGTACCCTTAAACGTTACAAAATAGGGTCGTACAGACGAGTAACGCATGCAGGTAGAAGTTTAACCATAAGTAGCTCCGTATCTATGTGGAACCCTCGGTGAATGTACAACACGCGTACGACATGAGTTACTTTGAGTGCAATGTCCATGTCGTACGTTAATTGATAAACATTATTAGACCATCTCTAGTCCGTGACGATTTTCGTAAAGCTCCTTAGAGAATGATTTGTACCACATTTGTAATTAGGAGGGAGCGGGCATAACAGGTTTTTTTGTTTACGCGAGGTACAGTAGTAACTTCCTACAAACCACAGGTATTAGCTTTAGGATAATGAGCATTGCAGTTACATCCGAAAAATGCGAGTTATTGTTGGGACAAGTTTTCATGAATTTATCGTTTTCGGTTTATTTATACTTCTTTCCTGCCCTTCAGTAAGACATAAAGGCAAGAAACTGGTTTGAATGAATAAACCTGGTTAAATTTATATTTCTTCTGTCCTAAGATTATACCTCAAATGAGAAGTCTATCCGAATGGGCGAACAAAATCATACTATTATTTTCGTGATCCTACGATTATTCCTATAATGAACGAATAAATCGGGAAAGAAAATTAATTGTTTACACTTCAGACGTGTTGCACCCTGTAATTCTTTGCATTACCTTATCGGTACGTTCGATCACCTTCTTAATCCTTGGTCGTCATTGGGTACACGCGAAAGACTTGATCTACACGTATAATTTTTCCACCACGAAGTATTTATTACGAACAGTTTTTTTTCTCGATGTTAACTTTGAATCTCTCCGCCATCGACGGTCGCACGAAGCGGCATGATTAATATGACGGTCAATGTTATTACCTTTTAAGAATTAGATCCGCCATTGTATGCATCATTAAATATAGGCAGAGGGCTGCGATTAATTAGTCATTCCCAGGGGCGCATGTATAATGTTGCGATACGCATCGTGTACGTGTATAAATAATTCTATACGACGAACTCGTAGTCGACAAGCGCTCCGTACCAATTTGAGATACTGAAGTTAACGTTCGAACGGATCTGCATTATTTATTTGCAGCATTGTTTTATTCTCTCTTTCCTTTGTCCTATTTCTTTTTTCCACAATTCAAAATTTTTATATCATGTCCGGCAATGCCGCCAGTCTTTTCTTGCTTCTTATGTCGCGCGTATGCGTAATTATGCCTGCGACACACACGTGAATCATTTCATTTGTATCCGCTTCATTTTTTGCAGTTCCGACACTTGTTTTATACTTTTGGATTAATAAAAGTTTTTTACGAATATTCATATTATATTGCGTTTTATTTTGCAATAAAATACCTTTAAGTTTTTTTTTATGTGATCATCCTTGTGACACATGCTTTGAAGTACTACGTGAAATTTGCTGGATTGGCTAAATTTGGATTGTGCCGGGAGAACGGTCGAGTTTTTACGTATGTTCGAAATTTCGATTCTTCAGGAACATATTATAAACAGCCATAATTTATACCTAATTATTTAGTGTTAAAGACTTATCATAAGCATTTTGAATTTTGTTTCATCCTTTCATGAGAATACTTTAATGTTTTGTAACTTTGATTCTTATATTGATGAAGAATCATGACGCTTGCTCATAGCCGTTAAGAATCAATTTAATCTTATAATTTATATGCATGTGTACGTGTGTTATGTGTGTCTACGCACACACCCACGCACATATGTATGTACGGTGGTGTGTATGTTTGTGTGTATGCTGTATAAATTTCACATTACGATAGAAATCGTTTAGTTTTCAACGACGACGATTTACAATTACAAAAGACTTTATTATAAATTATATAGTGGATAGCGTATAGTATAGCATTATAAAATGTTTTTATAAATGTATTATCATTTACTATATATTATTGCATGCAAGGTAACTTGATTTGTGTATAGTTCTTATAAAATAAAGATATATTTAGTCAGTTAACGTTTTGTAAAGTTTATTACTTTAAGATATATAATAAATTAAATCGTATAGTCGATATAGCGATCAATAAAACGTACAACAAAATGTTTGTACAGGCAGAACACAAATAACAATATGTCTTTAGGCAAGAATTAAGTTTTTCATTCTTTTAAATAACAGTTCTAATCTGCGCATTCTTCCGTTTAGCAAACGGTACACAGATGCCGTTCAATCTTGTGCATATTCCATGTCGCGTACAGTTCTGCGCCGGTTCCTGGTATTCATGACACTTTTCCATATCGAATCCGCTTTGAATACTATTCAATGCTAAAACAATAATGAAAAGAAAGGTGTAGAAAATCTAATAAAGTCAACGTTGTAACAAAATATAATCCACCAATGTACCCTTTTTAAGATCCATCTCGTCCATCTCAGTGTTGCTAAATTTCGAAAGTTCTTGCCGGAAGCTCTTAGTTATCTTCTTTCGAATGTAGTCTGCCTCGATCTCTTGCTTCGTACGCGGTATTCTGAACCGTATGCAGCAGCAAAAACCGACGAGTATGCTGAGCAAAACGAAAAGAACTATTCCCGCCAGCTGCCACACGCGAAATCCCGGTAACGCCTCATCCTCTAGCCATTCCGCCACCCCTTCCTCGACGCAATCCCCTGGTCGGATGGCGATCTCGTTTGGTGAACAAGGTGAAGAGGAAGATGAGAAAACCGTCACTACGGCTGAATCGCCCATTGTCTTCGGGGTATTGCATATAAAAGAGTATTTTGATGAAGTACAGAACGGAAAAGCAGAGCATATCGGACGCGTGAAATAAAATCCACATTGTAGAATTGCTTCTTTATGGGTTTTGCCTTAAAATTATGTAATTGCGAAATATTTAGAATCACTACCTTCGTCCAGAGATCAATCGAACTGACGTCAAACTTGATTTTTTTTTAAATCAAATTATACAACTATTGAATGATATGCAATCTGAAACTTTTGCTGGAAAATCAATTGAACTAACCATAAATTTAATTTATCCTAAACTATGGCCATGAAATAGGAAGCATTGTCAACATGTGTGTAATGAATTCGTAAATACTTTGCAGAACTGCACATTTGCAGTTTGAAGTAAAAAAAGTGTTTCATTATAATAAGACTCCCTCAAGTAAAAAGATTAAAATCTTTTTGTACATTAACAGTATGAGATTGTATATGGTGTGAGGAAAAATTTTCAAAAATATTTCATTTATATACTTGATTGAATATGATGTATCCATAATATAGAATTTGGTCACAAGATATCAAAATGTACATACCCTCCAATTTGGAATTTAAGTTGCAGAAATATTCACCTACGCTCATTAATTTGATGTTATAAATTCTGAAACAAAAATGCTCTATTGCAATGAGAAGGACCTGTGCAGAGCTCCAAGCACCTGCCTGGAAACTCTACCTGTAACTGAAGTCCTGTGAAATCCTTAATCTTGTGTCAGTGGTGGTGTTAGATCACAGGGTGTGGTCATTAATGAACACCTATGCCACACCTTACTTCGCAACCCAGTGTAATCTTCTAATTACTCAATTTCATTTACTAACAGGAAATCAATACGACGAAGAACGAGTACTATGAAAGCATAGTATTTAATGGTTTGATAATCTATTTTGTCCAGTGCATATAATTAATCATTTTCTTTTTCTTCTTTTTTTTTTTATTATGTTACAGTAATCAATTATATATTAATAAGTGATGATAGATAAATATCACTAAGTCATCAACATAAACGTACTGCCCCTCATCTCCTATCAGTCAACATAATATATGATTAGATTGTGCTTTAACAAACAGATACAAAAACTGGTTAGATTTAAAGTAGTTAAATACAAAATACTTCTACGAAATGGAACGTACGTGAAAATGGAAATTAATGTAAAGGTATGTCGAAATAGGGCAAGAGAACCTGATATATTTTGATCTAATATATCTGATTCTTGTTATGGAATTTAAACATTCTACAAAAACATCCTCATATTGCTCTATGGAATCTCATACAAAATGACATTTGAATAATTCAGCATACAAGGATACAATTGCAACTTGAATGTGCACTCCAGATGTAGCAGATTTATCTAAAAACATGAAAGTTAAGACTGCAAAACTTGTGATTTTTTGCGAGTCCTAATTTGACCTTAAGAAAAAGGTGCTCTGTATTTATCATCTTTTTCCAAACATCAGTAGCATCGTCATCACTTGTATATACTCATTCCTTTCTAATGAATGTCCGTCCCCTATAAAAAAAAATAATAGAAGCACACGTAATATGTGGTATATTACCTCCCGCAATTCACACATTTACATTTGATTTTTACATTTACATTTTTTAATTTACAAATATAAATTAAATTGACTAATACGAACATATTATGAAAAATATAAAAGGTAAATATAAAAGATAAAGTACAAAAGCAAGAATAAAACTTACGTAATAGTCTTCTTTTCTGTGTTTTTGGACTGAGATCTTGCCCGATTCAATACTTTCAAAAAATCTGTCGTTTTAGTACGCATTCTTGAATGTATATAAACTTTACTACACTTAATATGGTAGTGTAGATAATTTCTGAACATATGTATTAAGTCAATTGTATTGTCACGGGCTTCCCTGTTTGTATGCCGAGGAAATAGTACTGTAAAGAAAAATATGTGTACCATAGAATTGCATGTATTTTAAGCAACTGACTTTTGAAACAACAATCTAAATTTACCAAACGTAATGTAGCCGATACAATCCCCTACTGCTGCTCCTGAATCCTGCAGTTCTAATGGAGGTTCACGATGATTAAACAAAACCTGTGGAGCCGTATGACTGGCGCGTCTACCTTCTTTCAGCTCTTGCAGGAATAATTTTCCAATAACCATATCATCCTCATCTTTGAATATTGTGCTAAAAACGACAGTTACTCTATCGCTTTTGGCCTCCACATACCTTAATAGAAATTCCATAAAGATTAAATACATGGAATTTTCCAAAGAAAATCCTGATGGTATATAAATAATTTGAATTTTTACATAGTTTCCTCGTCTCTGTATTGTATAACTGCCCTTTTTTGTAGGAGGGTACCCGGAGAATCATAATATTCTTCTTGGAAATCAAAGTATTTCTCAAAGACACTTGCAAAGCAGTGCCTTTTCAAAAGTGCTACTTTTTTTACTAACACCTCCCAATCTTCTGGCAAATTTTCTAAATCTATCAGTACAGATACGTTGTAACCTACAATCAGAAACAATAATTATAACTATTGCTTTAATACACACACACACACACACACACACACGTGCGCGCGCGCGCCTGTATGCAGATCTGCATACATATATAAATACTAATAGAACGGTTATTACCATTTTCAGGAGAGATAAGATGTGGGCCGTATTCACGTACAAGCAATTCATCTGCTCCGTATTCTTGTAATTGCTTATAAAATTTAAGTAAAATACTTATCTGCATATAAAAAATTGAATTTAGAGCATACAATATTTAAAAATAATTTAGATATTTAAAGGTTAATAAGCATTCCCATACTTTACATGAAACCATTTACACAAACTATATGTTTGTAAAATCAAATGTCTTATATTTTAATTATGTTAAAAAGTTACAAGCTTACCCTAATTTTTGACTTATCACCGCTTAGGTTGGAGATATGAAATAAAACTCCATCAAAATCTGCTATAACAATGTCTGTGGACTCCGGTTTATGTCTAAAAATATTTCAATGTATCTTAGTAAAATTGAAATAAATGTCACTTTGCTACAACAAATAGTTTTGCTTATTTTTTCTTATCATAGAAATCCAGCCTTGAAAACTTTTTACATACACTAAAATAAATATCATTTCTGCATGCATGATTCATGATGACTGTAACACCAATTTTTTACGCAGTTCCTTGTTTCCCTTATACGTAAAATAAAAGCAATATTACAAATATTTCAAACAGGCACCGCCCCTGCTCGATCTTACTCATATCTTTCTAAACGGAAATAGCAAATCAGACACGAAGATAGAAAAACATTTCACTTACCCCGACAAGACATTCTTGATTTTATTGGTTAAGGTTTCTTCCAATATTCTATTATGGATCTCCAGCAAGATCATTATTCGATATTATATCAATTGATTTCGATATTACAGTATTATAATTACTAATAATCTAAAGAACCCCTTAACCATGTACACAGCTTTCGGTAATTTCTAATCTCCTCTTCGACACGGTGTATGAAAATTTGACATAGCAGGATCACTCGATTGTGTTTACAATGCACCAGCCGTGGTGATAATTTGTGGAATCTCACATGTATTGTTTATGGGTTCGTAAGAACGAGTTTGTTGGTATCCCTGATTTGCCTCACTGGTTTTGTGGGCCCCCTGCGGAGAATCTTAGAAGTTTCGGAGGAAAGGGAAAAATTGATGCGACAAGAATATATAAGACGGAGATCAGGGATATGAATGATCGGTGCTAGAATTTTCCACTCGTTACGTTAATTTAACGAAAACGCTATATCTATTCGCGATTTTTGTTGTTGTAGGTACAGTATACTTCAGAGTGCAAGATAGCGATGTCTGATTAAAATTTCACTGAAACTTCAATGGGAAATTAAAGTGCATGTTGTTTAAGAGAATTATTTTGTTTGGCCACTTTTTCAACAGAATTCATCGCTATCTTATTATCCAAATTTTTCTGAACATAAATATCACAATCATTAAGCACTTCCTTCGGAATTGAGGAAATAAACGTTTCGACGGATTTTCGATAGAATGAAATTAGCACCTCTACCGAAGAAGATGTAAAACACGGATAGGGTTACATTGATACTTTTCAGGGCTCAGTGTGTAAAAAAAACATTTTTCTTTAACACATTTACGAGGAAAAAACGTAATAATTGTGATATTCACATTCAGGAGAATTATGGTAAGGCCGTTTAATAACTCGTTTTTAAAAAACTCGACAAACAAAAATTTTCTCCTGTAAAAACTAACACTTTTATTTCTTGTAAAGCTTTAAGAAGCAAATTATAACATCGGGCAACTTAACATTATGCGTAATTTTACCCAGAATATTTAGAATAAAAAATCATCAGAAAATATTACATCTTTCCTTGAAACACCTTCGTGTAAAAAATACAGTAAAGACAATTCATGAATATGGTCTTATCAAACAGTCATATCTCACACTTTTTAATAGTTTCTCCATCTAGTTATAAGGGAATTAAATTTCAATCGTCAGAACGACTTGGCTGTGAGAAAATCAATCATTTTATCTATATAGTGCGTGGCCCAACAATTAATTAAAGGTATATTCAACATTAGGAATATATGAAAAATAGATTATAGAATTTAAGGTGGGGAATTAAGAGAGCGCAGGAGTAAGTTTGTTGGTACTCCTAAATTGTCCCACTGATTTTGGGGGTCCCTACGGAGAAACTGAAAAACCTCGATGAGAAAGAAACGAATCGATATGACAACAGCGTGTGGGACAAAGACTAGAGATTTGGACAAAGCAGCTTTCCATATGTTTTTTTGAAGCAGAAACGCAATAATTCCTTATGAATTTTTTCTTGAAAATACTGTAGAGGTATCGGAATAAGCTCTTAGAACCGGTTTTTAAAAACTGGCTCAAATTTTCTAAAAAATAAATGCAAACTTTCCGTGTTAGGAATTTTTTGCTTAAGCTTTTTTCCAAATTTTGGTTTTGAGACGATGTGCGCAGATTTTTTCTGATTACGAATATCATAATTATTATGCGCTTCTCTCAGAATTGTGGCCAAAAAAACTATTTAACTATTCTCATAAATACAGCGAAATTAGCGCCTCTATCGGAGGCAAAGCAAAACACGAGCAGGGCTACAATTATACTTTTTGAGGCCCCGGGTGCAGGAACAAAATCTTTTTTACACAATTTCGAGCGAAAGCAACGATAATTGTGATATTCAATCCGAAAGAATTATGCTGAGCCCGTTCAACAGCTCGTTTGGAGAAAGTTATAAAACAAACATTTTCTTCTACAAAAACAAGCATTTTTATTCCTTTTAGTGAGTTTTAAGAGGTAGTTTGCGACATCGTTTTTTAGAATTACGTGTAATTATACAAAGATGATTTAGAAAACAAATATTTTAAAATATTGCTTCCTAGCCTCATAAGGTATGGAAGAAAAATAGCTCAATTTTGACAGTTTGAATGTCAATATGGCTGCAGAACATTGCGCTGTCCTCGTTGCTCCAAGTACACAGCGCATCAATAATTTGTTCCATGACCCCTCTAGGGGGGCAAGGAGAAGCTGGAATGCGACCGTGGCGGTGTCAGGCGGCTGGGGCCAATTGATCGAGATTTATAGACTCTGTGATCGACACGCGCGCTATTTACAAACTGTGCAGGAATGTATAATTATGGTTGTTACAATACACATTGACATATTTAATTGTATTATTCATAGAAACGTGGAGATTTATAGACTCTGTGATCGACACGCGCGCTATTTACAAACTGTGCAGGAATGTATAATTATGGTTGTTACAATACACATTGACATATTTAATTGTATTATTCATAGAAACGTGTAAATACAATATTACAGACTCTAATATAACTTATTGCTAGTCCAAGAAGGTGAGAAAAGAACAAATTACCTTTTTAAATTGAAAAAATGTCCTTTAAGAAGAAACTTTTTATCAGAATCATAACATATAATAATTTTGTAATATTAATTGATCGACTAATTGTTCTAATGTAAAATAAATTGTAGTTTAGTCAAGAACCGTGCCATAACCCTGAAAAGAACTATTTTACAATTCTGAAAAAGTGCATTATAGCTCTGAAAAGTAACAATTAATAATCAGTCCTTGCACAATTACTTGATTTAATCTTTTTAATCGATAAATGTAACGAAATCATTATCCGTAATCATTGTGATGCAAAAGTTTCTTCTTGAATGTGATAAAGTTTATTTTGAAAGTGGTGTAAGTCCATTTTTTTACAAAATGAGATATCACGTCATTTATGCTTAATTTAGTGTAAACTTTTTGTTTATAACTAATTAGTATTTAATATCTTAAAAAATATCAACGCTTTGTTCAATTTAATATTTGCCGATAAAAGAAATTGGTAGCCATTGATTATGAAAGTTGTAGATAGTGAAAGTCCAATTTCCATTAGTCCATTAATAGAGAAAACGTAAATTCATTGGAAATATATTGGACGAGATTTTGCAAAAGTGCACCGTATTCTATTTTACATAAAATATCAATGGAGGAGACAGAATTTAATACCTTGGATTTAAGAATTTAAAACTTAAAACATTTACATATCGGAGAAGATCACCAAAATTTGAAAAAATCGCACTGACACCTTTGTATCACGATGCAAGACCTTTTACATACCAAAAATATAAAAATATGGAGCAATTATTACTTTATGTATCTCTTGTATATCATCAATATTTCAAAACACTGCCACATGAAAAACATTAAAAGAGAATACCGATATCTTTTATTAAGTCTAACAAGATATAGATATTATTAACGTTAAAATTAAAAAATACTACTCCTATTTTATTTCTTGTTATTATTTGTAAACAAAATTGGATTAATATCAAATGTATTTTAAGTGATATGTGATTTTTCAAAATTGAAGTTAAACGATTCTTAAAGTTGACTAATTTTGAAAGTGGTGTAAGTCCATTTGTAGCCCGTAAATATACATTACTTTAGTTAATTTCACCTAAAACAAATTTATATAGGCAAATTACATATTGATAAATTAGTAGAAACATTGCCACAATCGATAATATTAACTCATATTTTTTAATTAACAAATATGCTAACCTTTAATTTTCTCGAAACAAAAAAAAATGGACTTACACCACTGTCAAAATAAACGGTCCATATCTTGCTCGCTCTTACAGTGTCTTTATCACTCAATGTATTTCGCTCACTCAGGACGCATTTTTCCCGTACTCAATGTATCTCACTCGCTTTTATTGTACCTTTCTTGCTCTCAACGTGTCTTATTCACGCTCGATATGTCTCGCTTTAGTTTGCGACGTCGTTTTCCAACGTTGCCGATGAAACATAAGTCGCAATCCCTGTCGATCCAGAGTGGTGAATGCTAAGTGGGTATTACTGATGTGTGAATATGTGACCGTAGAAAAATTTTACGCACATCTTAAAACAAATCATATCGAATGATTTTCGGAGAAAAGATTTTTTTTCGCTATAATTTTGGAAAAGAAGAATACACGTAAAAAGATATCTATATCTATAAAGGAACGGCATTATAAAAAATTGCAAAGCAATCCATAATTTGTATTTTAAGATTAATATTGGTCGGTTTCATGTTACACAAAATTGAGTGTGGTAACGCAAAACATTTCGACAGTAAATAGTTAAAATCAGCATAGACTTGGTGGTAGAAAAATAAAATAAGTTTACATTATTATTGTTGTATATTTTGGTTATATATCGTAAATGTCGTCCGTCGACACTAACACGGTGCCACTATCAAGAAGAACGTTGCTTGCCAGTGACACTCTGTTGGTATCGTGCGTAAAGCTGTAAGCAAATGCCAGTGATAAAACCTATCGGCGCAAAACAGAGTCTTGATTACGCTGGCGAATGACAGAGACAAAATAATTTTTCTGTATGTATTATTCGAAACGGGTAATAAAGAACTCAATGGCGGAAACTGAAATCTGGTCAAAAAATGTTTAATCTGCTATGCTTTTCACAGTACTACAAAAGTTCTTGGATGAATTGTTTCGTTCACAATATTTGTCAGATTATAAGGCTTTCAAACTACATATATCTGTGTTAAAATTGACTGGCCATTTATGGCTAATTCTTCAGCTATAGATAACATAGTCGCAGCGTCGTTGTGGATTTGGTTTGATCGTTGCATTACATCGTCTCCAGCAACAATGTTGTCAGGGGACATTATGCCACAAGAAACAATAAAATATTGAAAGACAGATCCTGTGACAGGGAAAAGGCCAAATATTCCATTTTTATATTTATATACAACAAAAATAAAACCCAACAGAGTAGAAAGAATCATATCTAATAAATGTAAATCTATCTGATTTTAAATGTATATAACAATACCATAAAAAAATAAGAATATAAATGTACGCTTTATAAATTTAATGAATAAATGCAAAAAGAGAAATATTATCAAAGTTAACAAAAAACAAATAAATAAAAAAAACTAAAAGTATATGGAATCGAACCATTGATGACTCTTCGCGTTACCATCTATTCGAACAAGCTAGAAACCACCATTAAGGGAGATTTTTCTAGTGACCAATTTTTTGTTCAGCAGGAACTAAATTTACCTAAAAACGTTGGCAGAAGCGCGATTGGAAAGTATATATTTCGCATTCCTTCTAACGTTTTTAAACAATTTTGGTACCCTGCTGCGCAAAAAACCGGTCATTAGGAAAACCCACCTTTAGGCTGCCTCTACGTAACAGTAGCCCGAGAAAAAAACAGCGCGACACCGCGCAGCCATGATGATATTCAAAAGGCTCAAATTTATTGTATTTCTTACACGAAGACGTGTCAAAGAGGGGTGTGATATTTCTGATGATTTTTTAATCTAAATATTCTTTGTACAATTACACATAATGTTAAGTTGCCCGATGTTGCAATGTAGCTTCTAAAACTTTACAAGAAGTAAATTTGTAAGTTTTTACAGAAGAAACTTTGTTTTACAACTTTTCCCAAAACGAGCTGTTGATGAAGCTGAGCATAATTCTGCCGGATATTAGTACCGTGATTGTTGCGGTTTTTTCTTGTAAATGTCTAAAAGAAAAATTTGGTTCCTGCACCCGGTGCTTTAAAATGTATAATTATAGCCCTGCCCGTCTTTTACTTTTTACTTTACCTCTGATAGAGGTGCTAATTTCGTTGTATTTATGGGAAACGTTTTTGGGCTTGTCTAGTCACAATTTCGAGAAAAGCACATAATAATTGTGACAATCGTACTTAGAAAAATTCTGTGGAGATGTGCTCAGTGCTCGATTTAGAAAAAAAAAACGCTCAAACAAAACTTTGAGGGAATTATAGCCGATTTTTTAAAACTTTTGAGTGCACGTTCAGGAACGTACTATGCATTTTCAAATAAAATTTCTGTATTTGACTGATTCATTCGTATCTCAGTCTTTGTCCCACACGCTTTTGTCGTATCGATTCGTCTGTTTCTCTTCAAGCTTTCTCAATTTCTCCGCAAGAGACCCCCAAAATCAGCGAGACAAACCAGGGGTACCAACACACTCATTCCTGCGGATCTTTAACTTTTCCCATAAATACAAAGATATTAGCGCCTCTATCGGCGGAGAAATAAAACACGGGCAGAGCTACATGACACTTTTCAAGACCCTCGGTGCAGGATATGAAGTATTTTTTTGTACAATTATGAAAAAGGGACTTAATGAATAAGATGCTCATCTTCGGGAGAATTATACTGAACACATTCAACAGCTTGTTTTTGTAAAAATTGTAAAACATTAATTTTATCCTGTAGAAATTTACAAATTTATTTCTTGTAAAGTGTCAAGGGCCAAATTACAACATCGGGCCACATAATATTATGCGTAATTATATAGAGAATATTTAGAATAAAAAATCATCAGAAAATATTGCGTCTTTCCTTGAAAAGCATTTGTGTGAAAAATACGCTAAATCTGAACCATTTGTATACCATCACGACTGCACGGATTTGCGCTGGTTTTCTTCTTTTTGCTACTATTACAGAAGGAATCATTAATTTGTTCCTCGACCCCTCAAAGTAGAAAGAGGAGTTAGAATACAACTCTAAACTAGAACAAGACGCTAGAATGCAACTAAAAATTTCTAGACTTTATGATCGACACGCACGCAATTTATAAACTATGCAGAAATATATAATTATGGTTTTTACAATACATATTAATATTTTATAGTGTTATTCATAGAAACGGGGTAACACAACATTATACAACCTTATATAAGTTATTGCCAATCCAAGAAGGCGGAAAAAGAACGAATTATCTTTTAAAATTGAAAAAATGTCCTGTAAAAAGAAACTTTTGCATCAGAGTTATTACGTATAACGATTTCGTAAGATTAATTGGTTGAAAAGATTAAATCAAGTAGTTGTACGAGGACTGATTATTAATTGCTTTTTTTCAGAGTAATAATGCACTTTTTCACAGCTGGCTAATTATTCCTTTTAGAGCTATTACGCGGTTCTTTATAGAACCACAATTTATATTACATTAAAAAAATCGGTCAAGAAACTAATGTTATGAAATCGTTATACGTAACAACTCTGATACAAGAACCTTTTCTTAAAGCGCATTTTTTCAATTTTAAAAGATAATTTATTCTTTCCCCACCTTTTTGGATTAGCAATAAGTTATATTAGGTTTTATAATGTTGTGTTTGCATATTTATATGAATAATACAATTAAATATGATAATGTATATTGTAACAACCATAATTATACACTTCTGCGTAGTTTGTAAATGGCGCTCATGTCGATCATAGAGTCTATAAATCTGGACCAATTATTCCTTACCGCCTGACACCGCCATGATCGCATTTCAAGTTCTCTTTGCTCTCCTTGAGGAATCGTGGAACAAATGATTGATTTCTTTTGTACTCAACATTCCCAAAACATAGCGAGAAAAGGAGAGAAACAAGTATTTCCTTGGGGGGACAGAGAACGACCCTTATATTACTTTATTTGCTATACCTTGTCAGTCCTTCCCGCCACCCTTCCTAAGCACAATTCATTTAAAACAAAACAAAATTGTGCAACTTCACCGCTAGAGATCGTTGCATTCACGATGTCATTGAATCCCAGCCACGAACATTCCTATCTTACATAGTTGCGTGATCTTAGAAGTAATACTGCCAGAAATCATCGCGACAACAGGAAATATGGCGGCATTACGCCGCTGCGCTGGGTACGAAGGTGAATTTGTATGACCACGTTTTCACGGTGATCGGCGGCGAGTCCTACCAGCCGTAGTAACCTTCACGCAGCACAATGTCGCGATACAACATGTGCAGTGGTTTGTGACGAAAGTGGCCGCCTGCTGCGGCTGAAACAAATTCGCACAGGGGGGATTTCCTCGTACAAGACGCGTAATCGGCAATCCCTTTGAGGTGGCAGGTAAGTAGACTATGCGAAACTAGCCCTTGAAAAGTATCGTCGCTCACTCCACGCACGATGAATACATTTCATGCTGAAAACAACGAATGGAGGTGGAATTTTTGCGCGTCATACGTCATGTTACCGAATGACCTTTAGGTTATTATCGGCCAACGTCAGTCGGTCGTTTACAAGCCGAATCGGGTGTGTTCTCTGTTGTCATCTACGGGGCATTGACTCCTAAAACGGATTGTCCCTTCGACCCTTTTATTCCAACAACATATTCGGCCCTTTACGAAACTTCCCGTGATTCTTTGTGCATCGCGCATTCAGTTCCGCGTTTTATTTCTGATAAACAAACCTGCAACGTGATATAAAGCAGATCTAGCAAATATCACTGCGAGAATATCCCAAGACCCGAAAATGATAAATGGAGATACAACATACTGTGGATGGTATTGTTATCGTGTACTTGTATGATTATTTCTATTAATTAATTGTCTAATTTAAAGAAACTAGTACAAATTTATTTGACACAGTCAGCCGAATAGAATCGTTTCTTTGGTACGATGATCGTGAGAACATATTCTTATTGACGTTAATGACGATATATTCGAGGTTGCTCGATATTTATTAAATGTATGTTGTATTGAAATTTATTTTTATATGATTTATGGGGGACTTCAGGCATGTACATTTGAACGTTTATAACTATGCGCTGCGATTATATCTTAACATATCCTATTCCCCATAATGGCGAACGAAGAAAACCTTTTCTAATATGCTGCAGCGCAGTGTATCGAATTTTGGTTTGTAGGCTATTTCACAGTTGGAGATAATGTAGTATACGCTATACACGTGTACTCTGACTGGATACGTTAGTGATATATAGGTCAGACAATTCTCAACATCGGGGTCATTGCCCCAGGGCTAGCACGGCCGGTAAAACAGTGTTAATTGGTTAGGCTCGTTTTATTACCCGCATACCGTCTGACGATAGAGGTCACTACAGAAGGCGTGCTAATTTGTCTCAGTTGTCAATTATCATAATATGTAATATGTATTTATCATACTGCAATATATAAACGCTTCTTTTTAATATACCAAACTGACAGGATTCTCAGTCTTGAAGATATTACATGTACATGTACATTTATTACTGCTATACTATTTTTCCGCTGTGCCATGAGGATCAAAAAGTCATAATGATTCTCTTCTTTACCTTACGTTCAAAGCTCGAACATATCATTTTTATCATATAACCACGTCTTGACGTTTTTCGATTTGCATTCATGTTATTAAAAGATTTAGCTTTAATAGTAATATCACGCCATATCGCCATAAGTCCACAAAATGTATCATGTGATTGCACTATTATTTTCTGTAGATACATCATTATCCGGAATATATTACTATGTTCGAGTTGATATTACGTTATTACCTCTCCCTTTTTCCAATATCTTTGTTCTCATTAATTTCGTAGATCTCTTTATGCCGACAAGTCAACAATGAGCGAGTTTTGCACGGTTAAGTAATGAATCATAAAGGATCGTGATTCATTAGGATTTGCATAATATGTATCGATAATGATGTAATGATTTAATAGACTGTGTATAGGCGCTTATCTTTCATGTTAAATAATTTTTTTTGCCGTCCCCTTTTTCAAGACAATGTAATTATTTCGTTATGGAACCGTTTCGACGTTTCCACTCACCGTTTATTAGCACCGCGATCTGAAAGATACACCGGTATAATAAGTACATGTAGCGATAATTCTGAGAAATTAGAACGGAACGAAGGACGCTCTGCCTTGTCTGTGTACGTGTTAGTGCGAGGCTGTTGAACTTTCCAGTAACGTTGGTAAATTTATCAGCATTAGCTAAGCGTGGCGAATGCTTCGATTTATATTTAAACCTCCTCAGAAGATACTTGGAGACGTGTCGGGCCGACCTTGAACCTAGAAACTATATCTAACTCTGCGAATGGTTAACGGTATCCTGAATTTTATACATTGGATACGTTATTACTTTATTTGCTCTCCAAATGCTTTAATTCGACAATAATGTAGTTCAGGAAACTTTATTTCTCTTCGAGAAATGGCTCATTTGCCAAAGATGCTTATTTGCGCAAATTTGGATGGTTTTGACATTATAAACGTAAAGCGGCGAGTATCATTATATATGCAAAAATGTGCTATTCAAAAATGCATATATTGAAATATTAATTTTATAGATTTCATTTGCAGTTTGAATTGAACTGTAAACTAAATCAAATCTGTGACATATTTTGGTCTTTATGAGTCGCAGGGTAAAAATGAAAAACTGAAGGTTAAAACGTGGAAAGTCAATATTATATACATGTGGATTTTTTATAACGCAAATATATCCGTTCCCTAAATATTTTTCTGAACCTATCTTAAAATTTGAAACATGTATAAACAAGAAACAAAATTTTAACTGAAAATTTATATTATACAGAAAATGACCTAAACGACTCTTCGTTTTGCACCTCAAATAATGGAAAACATGAAAAAGTTGGAAATGTGTTATAATCATTATTTTACACACTCGATAAAAAAAAATTATTAGCAATAAAACTTCAATTCAACTTTTTAATTTTGTATATTTTCTTATCAATCTGCGATATATACAGAAACAGTTGTTTCGTTTGATTGGATATTACACTAATGCTTTAGAAAATTTCATGGGCCTGAAGTTTAAAAAAAGATGGTTGATATATGTCTGTAACATTGCATCTCACTGGTTATACTGGAATTTAAATTGTGATTGCGTGTCTTGCATTTAATCCTCAACAAAAATCTATTATTTTTGCACAATATATAATTTAAACAATTATCCGCAAACCTCCAAAAAAAAAACTTAATGAAACTTATTCTTGAAAATAAAAAATGTTAAATGAATGATTTGAATGATATTAAGATGCAAATTAAAAAGTATACAGTAAAAATTAAATAATAATATACGATACAAGTACTTTTTATAACGTTATATGCAATACGCGCTGGACTCATTTTTGTTACGTTTAGCCCTTGTATGAGTGAAACTCGAGTTCGCGACTCTGACTCGATATAAGTAACCTGTGGATTGTTGTGCATTGATATTAAGTAACAATTTTAAGATATGCATATTAAGGTGTTTGATGTTGGCGACGATGTTACTTCAGCCAACAAAACTTTTAGAATAGCTAAAATATTGTTTCAAATCAATTTATACACGCATGACATTGTTACACGTTTAACTTAGTTAAAGGGGATTACAATTTTGATTCGACGCACTATCCACCAAACATGGGCTCACCTATTGCAACATAAACTTCTCAAGACAATGGTAAATAAGTAAATAGCTTTTTCAGAAATACAGCTATTGACTGTAATGTCAACTTCTTATAAAGTGTCCGTAAATAAAAATACACTACACAAATTTATCATCAACACTAAAAGTATATACATATTTTCAAAAGTAACACACACGTACGTCATTACACCTGATTTTATTATATCAGGAACAAAATCCTACATGTACAATAACGGTTCCATCATATGTTATCCGTTTATGAAAAAATTGTTTAAATATACATCAATATTAAATAGTTATTTATCTAGGCATCTAGAATTTGTCCAATCGAAAAGTATTTTCCTAAAGTAATTTGCAACATGCACTGCCGCGAATAATTGTAAACCTAATTTTATTTTTAAATTTATAAAAATGTTAGGGCACAAATTAACAAGATTAGTTACATAATTTTACACGGTTGAGTAATATAAAACTCAAGATATAAGGAATAAAAATAGCTCAAGCTAAGTTCACTTTATGCAAAATGTATGATTATTAGTCGCTGCACAAACTATTCTTCTATAGAGCTACGGTGGTGTAGTGGATGGAGGCTCAGACTGCCACGCGGCAGACCCCCGCGTTCGAATTCCGCTCATGACCTCTGGTTTTTCTATGTGATATGTATACCGTAGCTCTGGTGGTTCGGAACCCACCTTATATAGTAGGTCCTAGGCCAAATGACCTTAGCAGTCGGTGCTGAAAAATGAATTGAAAAAAAAAACTATTTTTCTAATATATTACGATAAAAATTCAACATTCCTGCTGGTGGTTGAAAAATTATTTTTTTTTTCTGAGAGTAAAATTTGATTCAATAGCCTGCAGCTAGCGCAAACAAAAGATTCAGTAGTTCACGTAGGAGGCATCTCAAAATTGACAGAGGCACAAACTCAGTAGTTGACACTTAGTAATTCAATAGTTGACAACCCGTGTCAACTACTGAATTATAGACATTTACAAATTTCATGGGTTGACACGGGGTGAATTTAAACAGTTTAGCATTCTTTACTGTCAAATTGCCTTTTGTAACCCCTATCCAAGTTTCAAACAACATAAAAAAATGCCTTTTTTAACCACAATGATTAAATAATACCAACTTGTAACATATTTATTTTAAGAAAGTCCTCAGCGATTCGTATAACAAAATACGCAAAAATTATTAGATTCGCGCATGGGTTTGATTAACCGGTTGCTATAACAGTTTTCAAGAGCGGACTATGCGCAGTATTGCGCGATTAAGCAACTGAAGCACACCATAAAGGTTCCATGTATTCCAGCTTGTCGTTTCCTGAATTATTTACTAAATATTTATTTTTTTGAAAAAGTATTAACTGCTGGTACAGTGTCAGCTACTGGTGCTTTTATCTTACGTTTTTATAGCGGCGGTTGTATAAATAGTAGCATTGTCTTGTTGAAAAGCTTTTTGTCTTGGATATCAGTTATAAAAGCTAATAATTGGTCATGCATCATTTCCTGATATCCTGCCGCGTTCCATTTATACATTCCAAAAATAATTTTAATTTACTATTGTGTTTTTGGAAAACGTCTTCCAAATTATCACTCATTTTTCAGCTTCAGGTTTCCGTAACATAATCCGTTTTATCTCTTTTTAGATCGTGTCAATATGCAAAAGAAGCCATCAGGCTCATCTAAGTACACCTTTTTTGTTTTTCTAGATTATACGTTTCTCTAGATTTCGAATTTTTCTGAAAACCTGTATTTTCTTTCAATATATAATTTCTTCAATATCAGATTTTGCAAATATTTCTGATATTTTTATTTCTTATACTGTAGAGTGCACCTATAGACTTCATTAAATTGGAATTACAATTCAAATTGAAACGACTTACTATTTTTGATGTCGTTCTATTCTTTTATATTTCCGGTAAAATTGAACAGTTCACAGTATGTATGCGAAAACCGTCTTGATCTTTCCGGTCTCCTGTTTTTTTTCATAACTTACAATACCAAATTTTATCAATTTTTTTTACTACATTTTGAAATCTGTGAATTAATTGTGCAATTTCTTGCTGTATTTGCACACAGATTCTGAAATCAATTATTTGTGGTCTTTTTAAATAATTCAATTCTGTGCTATCTATTGGGTGAGTGTAAAAGTTCGTGCGGAGTTTGCGAGTAAAAGTCACAGTGATTAGGCAAACAAAAATCTTTATTCGATCAGTGTTATATTCTCCATCGTTTCCTATAATGTTTTCCCAACGTTCTGGCAGCATACGGATGCCTCGATCATAAAAACTGCGCGGTTGAAATTCGAAGAACGAAGAGACGCCGTTTTTTAAGGCCTCCAAAGAGTCAAAGTTTTTTCCATTTAAATAATTTTGCAATGACCGGAACAAGTGATAGTCAGATGGTGCGATATCAGCAGAATACGGTGGATGCGTTAGGACATCCCATTTCAGGATCTTCAGTTTGCGCAGCGTCTTTTTTGAAACGTGTGGTCTGGCGTTGTCGCGATGAAAGACGACTCCCTTGCGATTTGACAAAATCGAACGTTTCTCTTTGATTTCTCGATTCAGATTGGTTAATTGGCGACAGTACTTGTCCGAATCAATCGTTCCGCCAGCGGGGAGAAGCTCGAAACAGATTATGCCCTTGCAATCCCACCAAACAGAGAGCATCATCTTCATCGGGTGCAAACTGGCCTTTGGCATTGCGTAACCATGCTCACATGACTGTTTCCATGTCCGTTTACACTAAACATTGTTGTAGAGGACCCATTTCTCATCGCCCGTCACTAATCGATCCAAAAACGACTCGTTATTGAGCCGCCCGAGTAAAGAAACGGCTGTAGAAATTCGCTTGATTTTTTTCTCCTTGGTCAGCAAATGGACCACCCATATATCGAGCTTCAAATCAAATCCCATCTTTTTTAAACGCCGAAAAGCGGTTGATCGGTCAACGTTTAGTGCTGTAGCAACTTCTTCTGTTGAAATTCGCGGATTATTGAGCACTTAAGTACGCAAAACATCGTCATCAATATCAGAACGTCGACCAGTAGCGTGACTCGTCTTCAAGATTAAATTCTCCGCGCCGAAATTTAGCAAACCATTTTTCCACAGTTCGTATAGCTGGTGCTTGATCCTGATAAACATCCTGAATGTTTTTCACGGCTGCGACAACGTTTATTCCCTTCCAAAACTCGGAAAGGATAACATGCCGTAAATACATCTTATCGATACTCATTTTATAGTGATATTCCTCGAAGCCGTTTGTATGAAAACGAATGATTTTTTTTTAATGAAAGTTGAAGACGTCACCTTTCCAACGATATATAATATGTAGATGGAAGTATTAATGACGACACTTTACGACGTTTATAACTCCATCTATTGAAACTCCACACTAACTTTTGCACTCACCCAATAGCATAATGTGTTGGTCTCATCTTGAGTTATACATAGGCAAAGAGTTTTTGTTCGGAACATAATACATTGGGAAATGAAGCTATTAATTGTTCTAATGAACATTGAATTATTTTAAAAAATTCTAATCCTATAGACTCTATCAAAATGTAAACATATCTAAGCAACTTATGTGTATGATCTGGACTGAATACTCTATTCATGATTGTTTTATCTAAAGCATTATTTTAAAAGCATTAATACGCAAATAATATGCATGAAAAAGGAAATGATGAAGCAGTTTTATGATACATTAACACCTAAAGGGCCGATTATTTTATATATAGGTATACCTAAACTACGAGCGATTATTTTGCAAATTTGAGGATTTACGTTTTCAAGGAATGTTAAATAACATTGCACATAGTTGCAATGTTCGTAATTTAAGTGTTAATGTGTGGAATTCTTTAATAGTCACGTCGTGCTACCACAAGATTTACAGTGAACATGAATTCATGCTCAATTGTAGATAGCTATTAACAAAATAAAATATGTAAAGCTATATTAGTTACATTTCTGATAACAGTTACCGAATATATCACATTTAGGTCCATACTTTGTAAGAAACAACAAGTTAAAAAAGGTTAATGACAGCTCTGAAAATTAGGCGGTGATAAACAGAAATAGGGATTATCAATTGACAAACAAAATGAAATAGTAGAAATACGTCTAATACCAATTGTAACGCGTATTTGGAGGGGAAAGACGATGAATCACGGTACAATACTTACAAGCCTAACTTGAAATTTTTACGCTTAGCCGATATACTATTAAACTACTAGTACTACTACTATTATATTACTAGTATAGTACTATAGGCATCACGGAAAAATTTGGGCCGTTGGATTGCTAGACCGGCACTCGAACTTGGGACCTTTCATTTTCCGGGCGACTATGACTACGAGTCTATCCAGACCCTCAGGTTAAATCATTCAGCGAACGTCTATTTATGTTATGGAGGAGTCCCATTTTTACAATTATTATTATTATACTTATAATAATATTTAAGTATTCCCTGTGTTATAGTTAAAAAGAAAACTTTTACATTATATTGCAATATTTCTACTTATAATGAATATCAGTGACTATCATTATGGCATAAAAAGTTTAGGGTATATTATATGGTAAAAATAAACTTGATAACACGTGCATGAAAATAGATGAAACTTACGTGTATGTGTTTGCCCTTTTGTGTAAAAACAGCGTTTCTTCGAAGTATCTCACTCAATTTATTTCCAGAAGTTTTGTAAATAAGTTTATAGTAGCTTTTTTGATGTAGAACACTGCTTTTACTTCAGGATTTACATCATGCTATACTATATCGATGGAATTCAAATTCGGGGCTTCTAATTATTAATATAATTCTAACATATTTTAGATTATACTTATAAACGTTATGTAGTCATTTAAGACAAGATTTATAGTCAACATTTTTTTTTTCCGGCACCGACTGCTAAGGTCATTTGGTCTAGGACCTACTGTTTAAAGTGGGTTTCGAACCACCAGAACTATGGTATACATATCACATGGAAAAAACAGACATGATCGGTGGGATTCGAACCTAGGTTTCAAAATTATATTCAGCAGTTTCATTTAAAATATATTTTATATATTTACAAAAATGTGTAAATATGCAAATATTTATACATGGCAGTTTACTACTGGCGCATCATAAAGAAACCGATGAGTCGACACAGAGGCAAAAGGAGTGTTTTGCTGAGCACGCCTATTTCCATCTCTAATGCTTGCCCAGTCCCCACATTTCAGCTGTTGACGTCACTAGTTGCAAAGGAGTGGGATTGCCGTGTTTATGGGAAATCTATCATGCGATTTACTGTTTTGGCACACCACGATTCTACCTATATTTACGTCAATGTTTTAAAACTCATCCCTTACTTTGCGTTATTTCACTCGGTTGCGATATCTTTCATTCGCTGCCGCTCTCATTATTGCGATGAAAACTATTAACTCATGCTCTTCTTAAAGCAGCAACACCGCGTCCCGCATTGCGTGGCATATTTCGCGTTTCACTTGGTCCGAGGAAGATAACGTAGGCGTGAGAGCAACGTTTTGACATTTACGAGGAAACTTCAGTGACAATTATGGAACTTTAACTGTAAAGTAACTGTATATATATTGTAGAGAATTTGTAGGTAGTGGCTGAAAAATAGAAACAGAAATGTAGAGTGATGGCAGAAAATTATGAGTGATGATTCAGGATTTTTGGAATACGTTATACTAGTCGATGTTATACATGCCAAAGCCGAAGTTTGCACATGTGTCAGACATTATTTTGAGATGTATTACACAGTATACTATAAATAAATTGACAAGTTTATTGTAGACATTATTATTACATTAGCATCACTATCGTTTTCAAATATTATATTCACGGACTTTTATTGCAATGATTAAAGAAAATATATTTAACCAACAGAGTCAAAATATCGTGCTTTAAAGATATACGTTTTCTAATAAACGAAGTATCATGAAAGTACATGTTCGAGACGTAATAAAGAATCCAATAGTGCTAAAAGCCGCATGTGTGACAACTATACACTTACGGCATAGCAACCAGTTCAGTAAGAGCGGTTAGACGATCATCATTCATTGGTATTTGGATTAACATGTAACGAAAGTCGAAATCTTTAGCCGGTTCAACATTTAGACGTTGATAAGAAGAGATAGCGGTTATCAATTGATAAACTGGTGAATTTTAGAAGCGTGTTAAGTATCAACCGTAACGCGTATGTTTTTGCAATAAAACGACTAGTCATTTATATTGAAAGCTATAACTGCTGCTAAAGATTAGATAAATAGCGTTTGGATCAACACTCGGTAAAGAATAACGAAGGTCAATGACCTCTGGCAAGTCCAAAAGTTTAGACATCGATGGAGGGAGATATCGATTATCAGTTGATAAACCCTAATGAGACTGCTGCTGCGGATACTCAGGTTTAGCAAGTCTAACGAGTGCATCGCAGAGTACGAGGAAAGAGGGTCTAAATTCGTTTATTACAAAAGTAGTTTTGTAATGCGTAGACACAAAGCTATACATAAAACTGGCTTTAGAACGATATTTTATAAATTGAACATGTGCAAATTAGAATTGAAGGAAAAGAATTTCCATAAAAGTGTTCACGTGCTTTTCATACATTTTTATAATACGAGGGTTGTCCGTAAAATAAGGTTCCCAATAATTTTTTACAATGAAAAACATGTTTATTGGCATTAAGTAATACATTTTTGTAAAGCTTAGACTTTTGTTGAGATCAATGCATTTTTGCATGCGGTGTTATATCAATGCATTTTCTTTATGCCTGAATCTAGAACACTCCCGCCACGCGACAATGGTAACTTAAAACCTCTTTTTTCCGCTCCTCTCCGTTTCTGAAATGCCGAAGGTTCTTCAACATCTCACAGTAGCGATCCGCATTGATTGTTGTACCGGCAGGCATGAATTCGCACAATAATAACCACTTCTTGTCCCAAAGACGCTCGCAATCACTTTACCGGCAGACAGTGTTTGTTTGAACTTTCGCGATTTCGACGACTCTGGCTGTTTCCACTGACGGGATTGTTGTTTCGTTTTCGGTGTCGTGTAATAGAACCAGCTCTCGTACCCAGTAACAATAAAGTCTAAGAATTCCTCGCCATCGGTTTTGTAGTTCTAAAAACATTCGCGAGTCGCTTCAACACGTTGCCGTTTGTAGTATTCCGTAAACATTCTTAGGACCCACCTTGCACCTTGCAAAATTTCGTCAATGCAGGTCTTGCTAACATCAAGGAACATCTCGCTAAGCCCCCGAATCGTCACCCTTCGATCTTTCAGCATTGTTCTTCCACTCCCACTAGATTCAGACATAAAGAAAATGATACACCGCATGTAAAAATGCATTAATCTCAACGGCGATTATGTCGAAAAATAGGGAAAAGTCTAAGCTTTCTAAAAATGTATTATTCAATGCCGATAGACGTGTTTTTCGTTGTGAAAAATCGTTGGGAACCTTATTTTACGGACAACCCTCGTATAAAATCTGTCAAAATCTACACAGAGAAAATTACCAGCTTTAGTACTAAGTAAGAAGGAAAATTTATTCATACTCACAGCGTAGTTCATTCTCATGGAAATAATATTCTATTCATACTATTAGCATACTAACAGCAAATAAATATTAACTCTTTGCGGTGTTACGTTCAGTGTGACCTTACATCGATTTTATTCTGACGGGTCTAATGTCCAGTCTGCTTGAAAAATAATTTTATTCCAGGGAATTAGTTTAGATTACATTGAAAGAAATATAATGAACTATAGTAATTAAAAACGCGATGATAAAATATTTATATGTGAAATAGTTACTGAATTGAAAGAATTAGGAGATATTCATTTTTCCTTAATTTTTCGTTTATAGGCTGGATACATTATGGTAATTTGAGTCGACTGGCAAAAAGGTTAAATTACTATAATAACTGTTACAGTGAAATTTCGTTAAAAAGTGCATACTGGAAAGATCGAGAAGAGATATTTGATTTAATCTCACACGTCGGCTACATTTTCTGCATATTGAAATATTCAGAGGTATTGAGTTTTAGCTGGTATTGTTTATTGAGGCAGCACACGTTGCATCTTACTCCCATCATTGATTCCCATTTAGCTCCACAATTTGACTGGACCTAGTAGTAGCATTTCGATATTTTACACAGAAGGGTAAAAGTTTCGTAATTGTCGCTCTGAAGCTTCTTCGTAAATGTCACTGCGCTCATTATGGGCCTGTTGTCTTTCTCTAATCGAGTGAAGCGTGTAATTTGGTACTTTCTAACTTTCCTAGTTTAATTTTTTTTATCAAAAATTTTGTTACTATATCGGTGAGATTTTTTTTTTATTAATATAAGACCATACATAATATAATTACGATCACATTCATTTATTTAATACTTATTCTATAACTGATTTTATTTTTTTATCGCCCCGAAAACATTAGATAGGCGGATTGTTAGTCACACTTGAACTAATAATGAAAAAGTGTGTTTAATGTATTATAAATTAAAAGTGTGTAAAGTAATACAATATTTTACATTACATTATCTTTGTATTCACCGTGAGATGATGTGTATGTAAATATGAAATAAATTTTGTACACAAAAAGTTTATGATTACTTTATGTGACTAAAAAATTTGTTGAGTTTCAGACCTCCATATTTTGCTGTATTTATAACTTATTACAATTCTATGTTTTGTCAAAAAGAGTACACAAAAACCATGGTCCTGCACACTCTCAGAAAGAAAAAAATTGTTTTGCTCAAGTATAATACGAAAGTTATTATAAATGCGCAAAAGTAGTACAACATTTTTTTAAATTTTCCTAAACTGCAACATTTCATTTTTATTTTTTAGATATGTAAGTTTATGCCTTTGCTACAAGCATTTT
Source organism: Ampulex compressa (assembly GCA_038496175.1). NCBI lineage: Eukaryota > Metazoa > Arthropoda > Insecta > Hymenoptera > Ampulicidae > Ampulex > Ampulex compressa. The sequence continues at coordinate 419 of JBCFXI010001643.1, read as the reverse complement.
GTTTTATGTCCAATATACGCTCTGTATATGCATGAATCAGCGATGTCAACTTATGCTTGTACACTATTCGTCCAGTAAGGTCTCCTTCTTTATCAACTCTTTGAGCGCTATAAACACGTATTTTAAATTCTCGGGAGATATAACACAATCAACATATTTTGCAATGAAATTTCAGAGTTAGCCAGCCCAGCATGCGCTTTGCTGTATAAAGTGGGCAATCCACAGCTCATGCTTAACGTTCTACAATTCAGCGTTCAAAAGATTAACCCCTTCCCGTGCCATTTAGCTCGACGAAACTTGGACCCAAGTGTTAGGCGTTAACGCTTCTTAAGCTGATGCTCGAGAAAGGTCACAATACGAGCCGAAGTGTAAATACCTCAGATATAGACACTTTTCCACGATACTGCTGTTGTGGAAAT